>CM054816.1:19590466-19796990 GCA_028984105.1 Lavandula angustifolia | reverse complement strand
GGACACGGATCGGAACCGGAACCGAAACCGGAGCCGCAGAGCCGGGCCGGGGCCGGGCACGCACGGGCGCGGGCGCGGTGCGGTGCGGCGCGGTGCCGCGCCGCGTGTGAGACGGTCGACGAAAAGGCTCGCGCACATGAGCATGTGTGGCCCAAGCCCACCACATGTCACTTAATTATCTCCTACAATGTGGTAGAGACTTAAATACCACATTAAAGTTTGTACATTAATCAATGTGGGACATTGATTAATGTAATAACTCTCCAAAACCCGAATAAGGTAAGTTTCTCCACTTTAGGTAACATATTAGTTTTGTCCCCCCAAACTTCGAGCCACTATTTCTCACTCACCGAAAATCGGAATCGAGAAATTAAGCAGATTATAATTATCTACTCGAAACGTAGATCAACGTCATATATCTCAATTCATAAATCGGATATATATCGAGGCTCGAAAATGCGATCGAAATGGGCTGAATTTTCCCAAGTCAAGTTAACATTAAATGCTAATACCATTTCCATAATAACTAACTAATTTATATATATATATATATATATATATATATATATATATATATATATATATATATATATATAAACACTTTTCGATTTTCCAACAATCCCCCACATGAGTGGAAATAGCCAAATGCATGCATGCAGACACACAGCTCTGTCCTCACGAAATAATAAAGCATCAGGGATGGTGGCTTGTGACCTTGAACCTTCCTTAGTCAGTGCTATCGAGCATACCGGCGGATTAGTGGACACGTTGCCTTGAATTTTTCCTCCATAGTGTATACTTAGACAATAGCACTAACACTATAAAGTCTCAACCTCGTCCGTTCTCACGTTTGTGTCCTTTACAGGCCATGGACAACCTCTTTGGATTCATAAGTGTTACATAGAAGCGGCCCTCACTTCTCACTTACATAGGTGATTCTTACTCGAGTATCCTATCATACTCCACCTTCTCAAGGCATCCAAGAATCATTAAAAGTCAAAGACTTAACCTCACCACTTAACAGGTCACCAACACTCTCGAGCTCTTTTGGGGAATAGACTAATTGAGTGCGGTATCAACAGACTCATATAACTTAGTTTTCCCATTGAACCAAGTTCATGGGATCTCAAATCTACAAGGTTGGGTATCCACTATAATCGTCTTTCATTTGTGGATTTAACTCCCATTCCCTCTACGAGCTTATACATTTGATCTCGATTCAAACTCTTAGTAAGCGGATCCGCTAGGTTATCTATAGACTTGACATAGTCTACAGAGATAACCCCACTCGTGATCAAATATCTTACGGTATTATTTCGATGGTGGATCGGGCTATGCACGTCTATTTCGTGGATCTCCATGACACAACTCCTCCCCCTATAGTGAACACATAACCACTAGTAGACAACGAGTCTTTAGTGTCGGATATCCATTTGCATCACAAGCACCCTTCAGAAGTCTTGGGGGATGTCTCGAGTAGTGCACCCCAAAGTTAAGAGTGTATTTCAAATACCTCAGAACTCTTACAAGAGATTTCCAATGCTCTCTACTAGGATTACTAGTATAGCGACTCAGTTTGTTAACCGGACAAGCTAGATCAAGCCTCGTACAATTCGTGATGTACATAAGACAACCAATAACTCTAGCATAATCCTCTTGAGCAACATGATCACCCCTATTCTTGCTCAAGTGAACATTAACTTCTAGAGGAGTCTTTGCCGGCGCACTATCAAAGGCATTAAACCTCTTAAGTACTTTCTCAATATAATGAGATTGAGACAAAACAATCCCTTTGGGAGTTCTTTGAATCTTCACTCCAAGAATAACGTCAGCAACTCCCACATCTTTCATATCAAAAGTTCTCTTAAGCATACGCTTGGTGTCATTTATGACTTGAAGGTTTTGTCCCATAATTAACATGTCGTCTACATAAAGACAAACAATTACAAAACTATTCTTTGTATTCTTTATGTAAACACACTTGTCACATTCATTAATCTTAAAACCATTCGACAACATAGCCTCGTCGAATTTCAAGTGCCATTGTAATGGTGCTTGTTTCAACCCATATAGGGATTTCACCAACTTACATACCTTCCGCTCTTGGCCAGGTACTACAAACCCTTCAGGTTGTCCCATATAAATTTCTTCTTCTAAATCTACATTTAGAAATGTAGTTTTCACGTCCATTTGGTGAATCTCGAGATTGTGCAAAGCAGCAATCGCGAGAAGCACACGGATAGACATAATCCTCATTACAGGCGAATAACTATCGAAGAAGTCATATCCTTCAATTTGCTTAAAGCCTTTAACCACTAAACGAGCTTTATATTTGTCAATTGACCCATCTTTCTTATACTTCCTTTTTAGGATCCATTTACATCCTAAGGGCTTGTAACCTTCGGGTAAGTCTGCTAAGACCCAAGTGTGATTTTGCATAATGGAATCAATTTCACTTTGGACAGCTTCTTGCCAAAGTGGGCCATCGGGTCTAGAAAGAGCTTCTTTTATAGACCGAGGTTCTTCATCCAAAAGAAAAACTACATAATCAGGACCGAAGTCCTTAGCAACTCTTGCTCTAGTGCTACGTCTTGGTTCTAAAGTTTCAAGATCGGCAGCTTGCCTTTTACGTGTAGCAGGTTCTACCCTCACATTTCTAGAACTACTAGCAACTTCTCTTGCTTCACCACTAGAGCTCGACTCAACTTTGTCATCCTTTTTACATGGATAGATATGTTCAAAGAATATAGCATTCCTTGACTCAATAGCAGTTCAAACATTCATATCGGGCACAACCGACTTATGAATGACAAATCGATATGCACTACTATTCAGTGCATATCCTATAAAGATACAATCGACGGTCTTAGGTCCGATTGCAACTTGCTTAGGCAAAGGCACTTCTACCTTAGCCAAACACCCCCACACTTTGAGGTATTTATAGGAAGGTTTCCTTCCTTTCCACAACTCGTAAGGAGTAACATCTCTACCTTTTAGAGGTATTTTGTTTAATAAGTAGTTAGCCGTCAAAACAGCTTCCCCCCACATGTTCTGGGGTAGTCCAGAACTTATCAACAAGGCGTTCATCATCTCCTTTAGAGTTCGGTTCTTCCTTTCAGCCACACCATTTGATTGACGCGAATAGGGGGCAGTGGTTTGATGAATAATACAACTTGTCTTACACAACTCTTCAAAAGGAGCTACATACTCTCCACCTCTATCACTTCGTACCATTTTGATTTTACAATCAAGTTGGTTTTTGGCTTCTTCTTTGAAGTTAGTAAAAGCTTCTATCACCTCATCTTTACTCCTTAAAAGATAAAGAGTACAATAATTAGTGCAGTCATCAATAAAAGTAATAAAATACTTTTTCCCACCTCTAGTTTGTACAAACTTTAAGTCACATACGTTAGTGTGAATGAGTTCTAGAGGTTTTGTGTTCCTTTCTATAGAATGAAATGGCAGCTTAGCCAATTTTGCTTCAACACAAACTTCACACTTGGTTTTGTTAAACTCATTTACTTTAAGTAGATCGAGATTAACTAATCTTTTTATTTCATTTAGATTAATATGTCCTAATCTAGAATGCCATAAATCGGAACACTCAATCAAGTAGGAGGAAGTTGCTTCATTCTCATTCTTCTTAGCCTCAATGGGCTCCTGGTGCAGTGCCATTACAGATAACTTGAAAAGGCCCTCAGACAGGTAACCTTTTCCTATGAACATTCCAGATTTAGATAAAATAAATTTATCCGACTCAAAAACTAGTCTAAACCCTCTCTTGACTAGTACAGAGCCGGACACAAGATTCTTCCGGATGTCGGGGTCATGCAGCACCTCTCCAAGAGTAAGGTTCTTGCCGGAGCTCAACCTTAGCACCACAGTAGCATAGCCAACTACCTCAGATGAAGCTTGATTCCCCATATTGAGCTTCCTCCCTTGGCAACTCTTGTACTTGGTGAAGCGGTTTCGGTCACCACAAACATGTACCGTGGCAGCGGTATCAATATACCACTTCCCCTCATTCTCCACGACGTTTGCTTCTTCAGTGACAACGGCCGCAAGGTCGGCTTCAGTGAGGTCAATCTCCAACATATTGGCTTGACGAGCCCTCTTCTTCTTCGGCTTTCGGCAGTCCTTGGACATGTGGCCGGATTTGCCACAGTTGTAGCAGTCCCCTTCAAACTTACGGGCTTGAACCTTGCCCTTCCCTTTGGGGTTGCTATTCGGACGCCCTCTCTTTGCATTGTTGGAGTTTCCACCATTCTCAGCAAGGTTGACTCTTGGTTCCACGGGTGCTTTGCCCTTCCCATCTCGAGTCCTCATATCGGTCTCGATGCGGAGCTTGACAACAAGATCTTCAAGCGTCATTTCCTTTTGCTTGTGCTTCAGGTAGCTCTTGAAGTCCTTCCAGCTTGGGGGAAGCTTTTCTATCACGGTTGCCACAATGAAAGCATCTGGCAAAAGCATTCCTTCGGCGTGGACGTCATGGACAATGAGTTGGAACTCTTGCACTTGGTCCATGACCGGTCGAGAGTCCACCATTTTGAAGTCTAAGAACTTGGCGACTACAAACTTCTTGGTTCCTGCATCGTCAGTACAATATTTTCTTTCAAGTGCCTCCAAAATTGCCTTGGAGGTCTTTACATTTGCATATACACTGTACAGACTATCATCTCGTCCACTAAGCAAGAAGTTTTTACAAAGTAGTCAGAAGTTAGCCAATTTTCGTAGGCTATCCGGACTTCCATGTTCTCTTCGTTGTCACTTGGAGGGGCAGGAGCATTCTCCATCAGCACGGTTGTAAACCCTAATGTTGTAAAGTAGAACAACATCTTTTGCTGCCACCTTTTGAATTCGGCTCCTCCAAACTTCGTCGGCTCCTCGGCAGCGGGCAGCACTCTAGATGAGTGCATAGGTGCCATCAGGGTCGAGTTCGAGCCCCCCACCACACCAAGGTGGTTCACACTCCCAAATGGGACATTACTCTGCAAGGCAGAGGACATAGCGTTGAAGTTGAATGCCGAGTTAGTGGCATTAGCACGGCTAAGTGCTATCCTTGCATCAGTGGCGGCAGACATGGCAGCAAGTGTAGAATGTGCAAATGCCGGAGTTGGAGTTGGAACAGACACCGGTGGAACTACATTGCCGGAGGAGGCAATGACGTCAGAAACAGCGGGGTTGGTAGCGGCGGCAGAAGCAGCGGCGGCAGCAGCGTCGGAGATGGCAGCAGAAGACGAAGACATGTTTTCAAGCAGCTTGAGTAGGTAGGGTATTTCGTCTTGCGATTGTTGGATTACAAGCTGCTAATACAGTCGGAAACAAACAAGTGAATCGGAAAAAAGAAAACACAACAGGAAGTTTAAAACAAATCTTCGTCGAGTCGAGGAGCTCTCTCTCTACAAGATGAAATACGCCCCGGTAGTGCTCTCGGTGTTGGTGTATCGTTCCCAAAGATGAAACGACGACGTCTCGAGGATTGCAGAACGGCAAGATCTTCGAGCTCCGGCGAACTGGACTTTCCGGCGAGGACAGGCTGCTGAACTTGAGCTAAGAATGCAGAGCTAAGATGCTTGTTGTTTGCAGGTGTGTTTTTGGAATGAAATGCAGCTTCCTATTTATAGGCAGCTTCCCCCATGTGAAAGGGTGTTGGAGCCATTAATGCAGGTGGACGTGGGTATGGTAAGTGGAGAGTGGAGTGTGGAGAGTTGTTGAACAGTCTCTTCCAGAGACTTCCAAAAAGATATACTCTGGTGCAACAGGAGCACTGCACCACGGATAGTAATCAAGTGTAGCCGGCTCACTACACCAACGACTGGGCCAGCCCACCTAGCCCAATAGCCAAGCCCAACTGCCAAGCCCGATGGACAAGCCCACGGACCACCCAAAGGAGCAATTGCCAAGATTTAAGTCCAAGTCCAAGTCCAAGGACACGGACACGGACACGGATCAGAACCGGAACCGGACCGGAGCCGGAGTCGGGGCCGAGCACGGGCGCGGTGCGGCGCGGCGCCCGCGCCGCGTGTGAGGCGGTCGACGAAAAGGCTCGCGCGCATGAGCATGTGTGGCCCAAGCCCACCACATGTCACTTAGTTATCTCCTACAATGTGGTAGACACTTAAATACCACATTAAAGTTTGTACATTAATCAATGTGGGAAATTGATTAATGTAATAACTCTTCAAAACCCGAATAAGGTAAGTTTCTCCACTTTAGGTAACATATTAGTTTTGTCCCCCCAAACTTCGAGCCACTATTTCTCACTCACCGAAAATCGGAATCGAGAAATTAAGCACACTATAATTATCTACTCGAAACGTAGATCGACGTCATATATCTCAATTCATATATCGGATATATATCGAGGCTCAAAAATGCGATCGAAATGGGCTGAATTTTCCCAAGTCAAATTAGCATTAAATGCTAATACTATTTCCATAATAACTAACTAATTATATATATATATATATATATATATATATATATATATATATATATATATATAAATACTTTCCGATTTTCCAACAGTTTATTAATTTTATGATAGTGGTGTTTGTCTGGCATTTGATCAATTCGTCATTTATTTACGATTCGTTGATTCCTTGATGTTTTTGGTTCTTCCAATTTTGATGTGGACTATTTAATTTATTATTTGAAACAAAACTTAGATGTTAATCGTCTGTTGGTTTTATACGCTTAGGTTTGATCACTTTTGTGTTCCTAGTTACAGTTGAGTGCTTAACTTAGAGGTTGTAAGGGCTAGAGCATTATATTTCTTCTTTTATCGTACTTTTTAATCCTATTATTGTCTATTGATTTGAGAGTGACAGGGAATTATGTGATTTGCTTATGAACAGAGGTAACTATTAAATATGTTGTTCCACTCTTATCTACTATGAATTACGGTTTAAACAGACACTCTGCTCATCATTGACACGTTCTTTTATCGTGATTGATACACTGCTCTTTATTATAAATTATAGCTTCAACAGACACTCTGTCATCATTGACACGTTCTTTTGTCATAATTGACACAAATAACACAGAGAATTGACATTATGCTCTCTACTATAAATTATGGCTTAAATAGATACACTGCTGACAAATTCTTTTGTCATGATTGACACGCACAATAGAGACAATTGACACTTTGCTCTCTATTGTGAATTATGGCTTAAATAGACAATCTGCTCATCATTGACACGTTCTTTTGTCATGTTTGACACGCACAATAGAGACAATTGACACTCTGCTCTCTACTGTGAATTATGGCTTAAACAGACACTCTATTCATCATTGAGACGTTCTTTTATCGTGATTGACACGCAAAACAGAGACAATTGACACTCTGCTCTCTATTATGAATTATGGCCTAAACAGACACTCTACCCATCATTGACATGTTATTTTGTCATGATTGACACAAACAACATAGACAATTGATACTTTTTTTTATAAACAAATGACACTTTTTTTTCGAAACAAATCGCATTTTTTCAAAAATAATTGATAGTCAATAAATGATACTTTATTCAAATACAAATGATACTTTTGTTTGTTACGATTGACACTTTGGATAAAAAAATAAATGTCACAATTATTCATTACAAATGACACGCCTTACTTATCAAAAAATTTGAAAAAAAATAAAAAAAAAATTATTTGTTACGATTGGAACTTTTGTTTGTTACAATTGACACTTTCGTATGCAAAGAGTGAAACATCTGTCCTTAAAATAAAGGGGAAAAAACGTTAAAAAAAATGAAAAAAAAATGATTTTTTTAATTTAAAAAAAATTTGTTTGTTGTGATTGACACTTTTGTTTGTTACGATTGACACTTTCGTATGCAAAGAGTGGCATGCCCGTCCTTAAAATAAAGAGAAAAAAAAATATAAAAAATAAAATATATAATTAAAAAATTTAATAAAAAGTAAAAAAAAGATTAATGACGTCATGCTGACATTAGCGGGTCAAACACGTGTCAAAGGGAGACAACAGGTCAAATACAGTCAAAAGCAAATTGGGTAATTAGTGGATTAGCTGACATGCGATACGACGCATGATAGTTTTTTGCCTTGTATTATAACTACCCTCTATAATTTAATAGTAATTGATATTTATCAAACTCGAGCTTATATTTTTTTTCCTAATGTGGTCCAAACTGACCGCGTGAATCTTTATGATCATGAAAATTGCAGCATGTAAATAGCGAAGGGAATAAAAATGAGCGGAAATATACCGTGCAACTTTAAAGTATTAAATAAATAAATAATTAACATAAAATGAGAATTAATGCTATTAATTTGCTTTTATAGTTCCAGATCACGAGTTCTATTATTAGACTGCTATTTTTATGCAACACTTAGCATGGGTAGTTGAAGCAGTCAATGTATATTCAATGAGAACATGGAATGGTGATGAATAAAGTATTCGTTAATAATGATGAATATTTCTTGGTAAATTTTATGTTAGATACTTAGATCATATCCCATTCAAATTTTTTAGTGAAGTAAAACATAATTTATTATAAAATAAAATATTATTAATTTAGTGTACAATTATTCATTAGAATTAAGGAAAACATCGCTTTTTTACCAAAAAAATCCGTAAAATGCTCTCACAAATCTCAACTCTTGCATCTCGTTTCTTATTAGTTCTGTTGCCACCGAAAAAAGAAATCTTTATTAGTTCTATCTATCTCGTCGGCACAATATAATTCCTTTTTAAGTTTAAATTTTAAAACAGTACGTAAACAATGACGAAATGAAACCCCTTGAGCACATCATGGGGGGGGGTTACAGGAGATCCTGATGGAATATCTTCATGAAAACTAATTCTAGGAACGAGAACTTTCTACGGTTCAAATTGATCACGAAGATATAGTCGAAGGTTTGAAACAAATCCATAAAAAAATGTGTTATGAGGCTCAAGCCCAGTAATATCCTAATTAGTTCACTGCTACCGAAGAACAATCTAATAAGAAGTGATTCACCTCATTATATGACATATTCCTTCGAGCAGTGTAAGACAATGTATGTTACAATCCTTTCTAGCCGCAACAATTAAATATGTATTTAAAATATATAACACTAATAAATACAATCTCGAGGCACCAAGTATACAACGGTTGCATTCATCCTCTTGCATGGAAAATCTGACCATAAGTAGATTGAAAGAAAAGAAATACCAAGGAGGGGAGTCTACTATGGCAAGAATAACATTTTCTCTTTCTTCACCGCAGTCCCTAGCAGCTATGCATTAAAATGTAGAGAGGTATGAAGATTGAACCCAAAACCTCTTTCGTTTACATAGTAGACTTAGAAGTCCCAAAGGAACAAGCAACTAAATTATTTTGAATATATTTATAATTAGTCAACAATTGTAGTTTGACCTTCTTCGATGATTGTAACTCATATTCCTTCAAAATATTTTCTGATAAATCCTCAAGTACTTCCAAAAGGCGTGCATCTTTTCCAATTGTTATATAACAAATCTGCAGTAAACCCCCAAAATTAAATAAATGGCTCTTGAAACGTGAAAGGTGATTCTAAGAACCCTTTGCCTTTAAATGTTCTAAATTTTTTATGAGTTCGGGCTTGTTGGTCCAGAGATGAGCCGCAGTGTAGGGAGGGGGAATACACCCGAAAGCAAATTCTTACTCGTAATGCGAAAGTCAAGGTAGGACTAAATATTTCTACTCGAACAAGTCAATTACCGGTTAAGCTTTCTAGATCGCGTGGGCGAGAGTTCCTCTACTAAGTACGGCTATGCGACTTATGTCGGTGAACGATAGTTCAAGATCGAAATTGTGTATGGAAGTGTAGGCCCAAAATATGTTCGTCTCGATTGAAAACCCGTTTTATCTTTGTTTGATTTAAAGCGCTTTTATGCAATGTGAACAGTTATCAATGCAACATTAAATCAACACAAGCAATTTTTAAAGTGGTTCTGGATACGTTGGATCCTACGTCCACCGTCCCTGAATAAAGTATGAGTTCTTGATTAGCTTATACCGAGCAAGTCTCGCCGATCTCGTGCACTTGGACAAATATATTTTTGTTTGCTTATACCGAGCAAGTCTCGGTTAATCTATACACTAGGCAGATATCTACTTATAGTCGTAATGACTTTAAAATCTCAACCATGAAGGTTTGAGTTTTTCTCAAACTATGAAGGAGGTCTTACAATAAGAAAAGTTCACAAAGATGAACTCCTTTGAGGTTTCTTAGCTAATGATATAACAATTAGCATGCTTAGGTTAGAGAAGGGGAACTAAAGGATCTCTAGATAGAAAAACTAAGATGATCTTTCAAATAAGCAAGTTCTTCGTTGAGTTTGGCTTTTGAGTTCGCTAGAGTATGCTCACTTCAATGCTTGGTTCCCTATTGTTATCTTCTCTGCATGAAGACTCTTCTCTATTTATAGTCTTCGATTCGTGAATAGATTGAAGTTTAGACACGTGTCGAATAAGACAAGGAAAACGACCATATCGATTTTGAATATCGCTGTAGAGATTTCCTCTTTTTCAGTCTAGGAGAAACTTTATGGCATAGCAGGTAGAGTGTTGGAAGCTCCTCAATGGTCGAGGTTATGAGAGTAGGTGAGGCTTGTTCAAACTCTAAGTGTACGATGAGTTGACTTCCTTAGAATCCTCGGACCTTTTTCTGCTACTTCCATTCCCATGAATTTTCTCCTACTTCTATTCCCATACTTTTGAGATTTCAGCTCGTTGCTCGAATTTCTTTGCAGATTCAGTTGGTTATAGCTTACCTAACTGACTTATTCGATACCGAGCTCCTTCGGCTGAGTGGTTAGATCTTCTACTGAATGCATCAGTTACCGAACTCTAGTCTACTGAGTTCCTAACATGCTGAACTCAACTAAGTTATTAGATTATCGAAGGCTCATCATTCAGTGAGGGGTTTTGTAATCTTCAAATCTTATCATACTGAATCTCATCCCAACAATTTTCCCCTATTAGATGATGTCAAAACCTTTTACAAACTATTTATAACAACAAGGCTGACTATCTAATCAACACGATTCCTATACATCATGAAGTCAATTTCTCTGGTATCATAAGACAAAATCTTAACAATTTCCCTCTAAAACGTCTAAAAGCAATTTTCCCCTTAGATTGATTTATAAGTACTAGAGTACAGAGAGAAACACGGAAATATAAGTAATCATGTGAGTGTGTGTTAAAATCGCTGGGGTGATCCTATAAGTGTTGAAAGATAAAGAACACAACCAATTGACAATGCGTAGTTGTCGAAGGCCAGTAGAAATAGAATATCATATATGATCAGAGGTTACAGTTACAGGATATTTTATTCTATCAAAACTAAGACTAAGAGGGAATCACCTGGGTTTCTTCTTGAATTGTTGTAGTCGCGACTTGAAGTCAGCAGATCTCTTCTCTAGAAGCTCAAGACCGTAAGATGAGTAGACTTTGTTCCTCAGTATCTTGATTTCTTCCTTGTCTTCGGCATCATTTCTGTCTAGACTTCTTCTATAGATAGCCTATTTAATTCCTTTCTCAATCTCCTTGTTGCAGATATTCCCTTGTTGCGTGAGAGGAGGAGGTAGAAGTCTGTACTCAGGTGCCTTGGAGAGTCTTACCCGATCGTTGTAGAATGGTTTGGACTTCAAAGATAGAGTTCGGAGTTCAGCGCTTATCAAGAATTCCTTGAAGGTTTTGTCAGGATTTGCCTTCTCACTGACAAGTGTAGCTCTTGATGAAATTGACCTTAGCATGTTCTCATTTCAGATTGATCTTAGAGGGTACCCATTCATCAGTCCTTAGAAAGATAACTCTCTTAATGTTGTTTCCATGTTCCCTTCTTCTTAAGTATTTGGAAGTGGTGGAAATGCTTCTGTCCTTCTAAGGGATTCGCTCTCTGGCTTCTTTCTCAGTTTGTTGTCTGAGGGCATCAAGGTCTGCTAATCTTGATCTTTCTCTTGCAGCTTGAACTTGTCTGGCCTCAGCAGTGATATCTAAGCCTCTTTCACAGGTATCCCATATCTCCTTCATCTCAGCTTCTTGCTTCTTAGATACCTCAGTGGAGGGGATGGTCTGCTGAGCTTCTAGGTCACTAGGTCCAGCTAACTTGGACTTAGAAGCTTTAGGCTTCTTCTCAACTTATTTGGACTTAGAGATTTGAGCAGCAACTCTGTTGGATTGCCTGGGCATCACAGATCAGGTTCTGGTAGAAACCGGAGATCTAATTGTATGCCTTTATTGGCCTTTGTCACCTTTCTTTCGTCCTGTTCTTGAAGTTCTCGCGCTACCTTTTCATCATAGGCGATCTGCTTGTCTGGCGTTTTAAACTTAAGTTTCTGGCTTTTGGAGGACTAGGGGAGGCATACGCTTTACCTTTCGCAACTGACCTGAATGACTCATCTTTAATAAGACCTTCTAAGTACTGAGCCACTTCAGTCACTGCTTCTTATGCGGGTTCTCCTGACCCTTCCCCCTTTTCTTCTTCTATCATTTTCTTCTCAGTTTCTTTCTCTTCAGCCTTGATCATTGTAACACCCCGAAATTTTACCTAAAAACAAATAAATAAATAAAATGCATTTGCATTTGCATTTCATGCATAATATCACGAGTTTAGTTCTGTAAGTCGCGCCTTAGGAAAATGAAAATGCAAATTAAATATCTATGTTATTTTTCATTAAATTATTTTTGTTATGTAAATTTATTTTGAATTTCCTGAACCTACTAGGATTAATGAAAGAATATAATAATTTATATTATATAAGTTATTAGGAGATAATTTAAAATTATATTTTGTGAATATAATAGATATTATATTAGTGTTATACATGTTTTAGGATAAAATCTAATTGTGCCTATCCATATCCAAATTTATCTGGGATTGAATGTCTTATATGGTAAGTGATAGAATAAATACTATATAAAATATATAAGGACGAAAATAATCATGGATAAAATATATTTGATACCTTTTATAATTAGGGATCTTTAGATAATTTATCCTAAGTCTATAAATACACTTTTAGTCGTCCATAAAATAGTTTCACATAAACTTTTCAAAAAATATGTCAACATACCAGCGAACTGTTTCAAGAAATATTTACACATCTTCTCGGTATCCTATCGTGGTGAAATTTTAGGCTAATATTCCTAGGTATGTATTTTAGATCTCTGTAAATTTTGGTGATGTTTAGACAAGTCCCTATATTTTTAATAAATATTTACTTTTGCACTGCCGAAAAAGCATGCATCTGGGATAGGGTTTAGCAAAATGTTTATATCTCACTCCACAAAACTGATTTTGACTTGATTCTTTTTTCTATATACTCCACACACGTTGGGGTTTGTAAAAATATTTATTTAGTATTTTTAACGTATGTGTATGAAAGCAGTTTAATACAAATTTCCGGGTAGTTAGTCGGAGCATGCATTTTCGTATTCGGATTTTGGTTGAAACGTTCTATGTTTTTCAGAAGTCATCCCTTATCTAAAAAGGTGCATTTTTGATATGATATCCCTATGTATGGTCCCTACATTTTTGTTAAATATTAGAATATTTAAAGTATATTTAGTCCCTGAAGCTTATAGTTAAAGGTAAGTAGGTCAGAAATCGCATCTGTCGATGCAGTAGGTACTGTTTTGGTTATAACTCTTAGAGGACTTATTATTTTTATATGAAACCAAATCTGGAATGATTTATACTCATTAAAGAATCTACATATAGAAAATTAGAATTTATGGAATGAATTTATGTTCTTTGGAATTTTTTTAAAATAGGTATTCTGTACGAGTTAAAATAGAACATAGAAACCTAGTACATAGATATGATATTGTTTGCAACCTAATAAGTATAAGGTATCGTTGTATATGTCATGTTATAAGCTTAATACTAGAATAAGTCGTTAGAACTCGGAGTTATTTAGAAACGAGAAGTAGAAGTAAGTATCGATATACTTATCTGCATCCCATGTACAAAACGATTAATTGTTTCATGCATATCACGACATTAAGATTTGAATTATTTCATGTTAGGATTGGCGCGCAGGACTTAATCCATTGATATGCATCTTTTCATTCACTCAAAAAGGTTAAGGTAGGGTTCTTCTTTTATCCTTATTATACACTATACAGTTTTTCTCATGCGTTATTCAGTACAGGCAGAGCCTTCGGGCAATTCATGCAGTAAAACCTTCGGGTTAGCCTTCGGGCAATTCACGTAGTAAAACCTTCGGGTTAGCCTTCGGGCAATTCACGCAGTAAAACCTTTGGGTTAAGCCTCCGGGCTTGCATGTCTAATTTCTCATGTTAAATCCTTTATAGTTTCTAGTTTGGATAATGTTTGACCCCACTGAGTAGCCATACTCACCCCCTTATAATTTCACCTTTTCAGATCATGGTCCGGCAGATGCTTGAAGTGGCGGATGGTGATGGTCACACACATGAAAGGATTTAAAACATTTTTTTTAACGCATTAATTTAGTTTTCATCTTGAACTATGCATTTGTCTCTATTTTAATTCCGTGAATTAGAAGTTACACAAGTTTTTGATTCAAGACTTCCGCGTTTATGAAATACATTGAAACTTTATTGTTTTTATAAATTTATTATTTTTGAAAATTTAAATTGAGAAGATTAAAATTTATGCACGAAGTGACGTCCCCTTAAAAAGGTTATGAAAATTGGGGCGTTACAATTAGGGTCAGTAGTTTACTCTTCCTACTTCCTTCCCCCTTTTTGGCATCATCTACTAGGCTTGCCAAGGCTGTGACCTTTCTCATTAGGTATGCTACTGAGAGACTGATAGATACTAGTTTAGCATCAACATCCCCGACGTGTCAGTATACTCATTCCGTCTCTTACCATGCTCAGTATTGACAGCTTTGAATATGTCAGACTTTGTAGCTTCAATCCATCGTAGGTAAGTTTCTACCAAGTCAGTATCGTCTTTCTTCATAGCAAAGTCGGCGTTAGCTTGTTCCACAAGTGTTTTTGATGCACTTTCAGTGGTTAGTTTGTTTCGCTCTTCGACGCCTTTGAGCACCTGATCTAGTGCATTGGCCATGGTTTCAGAGAATTGTTTAACCTGAGTCTGTAGGATGTTCTGATACTGAGAGTGCAGATCAGTCCGATGGGCTTCAAGTGCTCTTTTGAGGATCTCTTCAGTATTAAGAGAAGTTGGAGTACTGATCTTTTACACTTTTGAAGCCAAGTTTCCTAGCTTCAGGGTCTGAGCCTCAGAGAGTTGGCTCCATTTGTTGTTTACATCCTGAGGAAAAAGCCGGTGTTTATGACCATGTCGCTTGAGACAGTTGTTGATAGACGCCACATTAATGTCCTTTATCTCAGCAGCTTGATATCGAGACTGCTTCGGCATAGGCTGAGATGTAGACGACATAGAGATAACAACAACTGATGAAGGCGGTGGAGGTGGTGAGTCATCTCTGGGAGATTTTCCCTCTGCAGGTCTTCTCTGGTCTACATCCTTGGGTGACTCATTATAGTGAGAGTCAGGTGGAGTCTGGGGCTGAGTCATCGATTCAGTAGGCCCCTTTTGACTCAGGAGCATGAGCATTGCTGAGCGAAGATCGTCCATAGACGCTATATCTGCTGGCTCTCCATAGCATATCTCCTCCTTCAGCTGTTGCTCCTCCTTTATCAGTTTAGGGACGATCCTAACGTTAATGGTTTCAGCCAATAGATCCCATTCTAAGAATCTGAAACGCATTTGTACCCTCGCCCTGACTACTATATCTACGAGATCAGAGTGATCTAGGATCTCGAAAATCTCGTCCGCGATCTCTTCAGCAGCTCTACTTTGAGCCATCTGTACTGAAGTTGGGACTGATGCGGAGACCTTAGTCTGAGGAATGTCAGCTAGAATGTCTGACTGGGCCTCCTCTGAGTGTATCCGTTCGACTTTTTCTGCCAGAGTCACGTCCTCCTTACCGAAATCTAAATATTGGATAGATATGGTGTCAGGGATCACTACTGAAGGTTCAGGCTTCTTCAGTGTTTTCCTCCCTTCTGCTGAATCGAGCGTGGGTCCTGAGTGAACTGAATAGGACACTTGTCGTGAAGTCCACACTCTATGGATTTCTCAGCTGCTACCGCACTTAAGAATTTGGCGTTCTTTTTACCGAAGAGATATGCGTCAGCGAAGGCGACTCTTCCTTGGCAATAATCTTCAATCAAAATAGATACTTTGCTGTCGTATAGAAGTTTGCCTTTCTGAATCAGTAGCAGTGAGGTCTTGTCCTCATTCACCATGAACTTTTGGAACTGAGCCTTGAACTCAGTCAAGAAGAACTCAGTCTAGTTGATCTGGACGCCATCCATGATGATCATCATAATATGAATCCGGGTCCTGTAGAGTTGATCTTAGGATCTGGCTGAACTAGTGAGGATGTGGTTGACTATGTACGCCAATCCTCTGTATTCAGGAAGCAGCTGATTTTTGGGAAACGCGCTTGAACACAATGTCCTTTTGCCCACTGAACTGGCAGGGGTACTTGTTGATGTAAGTCTCCTTGTACCAAATAGGAGAAATCTCGGTGTTGGGAAAATTGAAACTAAGGCGAAGACACTCAGCAATATCGAGATCGGCAATCTTCGCTTCCCACACGTTGTTACTCGTTTCTTGCTGATAAGATATGCAAGAAATGTCATGAAGATCTTCGCTCTGTCGGAGATTCATGTAGAACTCTACGACTCGTCTCGGGAGGTAGTGGATGAGAACCCTAGATAACAGAGTCTGAAGGCCTGATGATTCAAGGGCATCAAAAATCTACTCCATGCAGTCTACTCCACACGATCAGAATGCGAGAAGAGGCTTGAACCAGACTCTCTGAGAATGAATGATCTCCTCTATGTCGGACGGGATCAGGACTTCGTTGTTGGAGAACGTCGCCATTGAGATAATAAACTGAATCTGCAAAACAAGCGTTAGCACTTGAAAATAGAGTAAGTCAATAATAGACATATAGAGTTTATGAAATTTACTAAGAGTTTAATGCTTGAAGGTAGTAGATTTCTTATGCAAATAGATATGCATAGCACTAGGCAGTTCGAAAATGGCAGAAATGTATTTGAGATCATAGATAAATGCAGATATATATAATATTTGAATATGAACGGCTTATTCAACATGTGGTTGAGATTAATCTGATTAAAAGAAGTTATGATTATTGTGCCGCCTATAATCTCTACCTACTTATCTATCATAAAAAAAGTAAGGTAAAATTACATGCATTTAATACGCCGCAGTCAGTATATGGAATGTTATACTTTTAATGAAAACGATATGCTTAATGACATCCCTATGAATATTAACGGTGGGAAATAAATGCAATGTCATGCTGAATGTGATATGCTGAATAAATACTCATAACCTGTCAGCTGAACATAGTACTCAGCTGATACCATTGTGTAGATGCTGAGTATGTCAACACTTCCTTTCACCTCATTCATTCGTACTGAGAGTAAGTTCCCCCTTACTCAGTACTTCCAAGATCATCTTACTGAACTGAGTCAGTAGGATCCAGTAGACCTAGTTCTACTGAGAGTTCATTGAATCTGGTCTCAACTAGAGGTTTTGTCAGTATGTCGTCCCTTTGCTTATCAGTATGGATTTTCTCCATTCTGATGTCTTTCTTCTCGACATGATCTCAGATGAAGTGATGTCTTATGTCCACGTGCTTGCATCTTGTATGTAGAACTGGATTCTGAGTAATTGCAATAGCACTGGTACTGTCACAGTAGATTGACACTTTATCTTGAAAAATGTCATAATCTCGCAGCTATTGTCGAAATAATATAATCTGGGCGCAACAACTTCCGACAGTATATATTCAGCTTTAGTAGTGGACGTTGCTATTGAGTGTTGTTTCTTTGAGAACCACGATATGAGCATACTGCCGAGGAACTGACATGTTCCTGAAGTCAATTTTCTGTTGATTTGACATCCTGCATAATCAGCATCAGAATAACCAGTTAGTTCAATATTATCATCAGCAGGATACCATAACCCAACATCAGGTGTTCCTTTTAGGTATCGAAGAATCTTCTTTGCTGAGTCTACATGACTCTGCTTGGGATTCGCCTGAAATCTCGCGCTTACACCTACATCATAGGTTATATCAGGTCTGCTGGGAGTTAAATATAATGATGAGCCAATTATAGCACGATAATCAGTTGAGTTAACAGATACTCCCTCTTCATCAAGATCAATTTTGAGATTTGTGTTCATGGGTATATTTACTGATTTACTGGATTCGCGGCCGAATTTCTTGATGAGATCTCTAGTATATTTCGCTTGTTTTATGAATATTCCCTTATTAGATTACTTCACTTGAATCTAAGGAAATAATTCATTTCTCCCATCATCGACATCTCGAATTTTTCTTTCATCATTTGCTCAAATTTATGTCACATTGTTCAGGTTTCTAAATCCAAAGATGATGTTGTCCACATAGATCTGTACCAGTAAAATGTCATCGTCTGACTTGATACTAAATAGGGTGTGATCTACCGTTCCTTTCTGAAGCAGAAAGTCTGAAAGAGTACCATACCAAGCCTTGAGTGCTTGTTTTAACGCATACAACGCTTTCTTAAGTCTATATACTTGATGTCCCTGCTGAAAGCTGGGCGGTTGTTCTACGTACACTTCTTCCTTCAGTACGCTATTCTGGAAAGCCGACTTCACGTCCATCTGATAGACAGTGAACTGTTGATGAGTTGCATATGCTAGAATAGATGAATGGCTTACAATCTTGCAACTGGGGCGAAAGTTTCATCAAAGTCTATTCCTTTTCCTTGACAATATCCTTTGGCAACTAGTCGAGCTTTATTCCTAACGATGACGTTGTTTTCGTCTCATTTGTTTTTGAAGATCTACTTGGTTCCTATCATGTGTTGGTGCCTGGGTCTATCTACAAGCTCCAATACGTCGTTTCTAGCTGTGATCCAATCAACATCATTCAGCGCATCCTCAATCGACTGAGGTTCTTCAGTAGATAAGAAACATGAGTATAATACATTTTTTCCTTGACAAAATCTGGATCTTGTCTTGACACTTGCTGAGGGATCTCCAATAATGAGATCGGAAGAATGAGCGTCTAACCATGAACGACGACGTCTTGTTACTTCTTCTGAAGTTGATTCTGCACGAATAATATGATTTTATGTGGAATTCCAGTTTTACTATTTTGTGCTTGAAGCAATTCAGTAACAAGAACAAGATCTACTGAGTCACCAGGTTCAGGGGCATTTAGCTCATGGAAATTAATAGTTCCCCCTGAGTTGTTATTCTCAGTAGAGGTCTCAGTTACCACTGGGTTTTCTTCATCGACCTAAGTTACCTGGGATTGATTCTTATCAGTAGAATCAATCGGTTCAGCTACATTGCTTGTTGGTTGGTTCTGGATTTCATCATCTGAATCATCATCCCAACAATGATGGACCATTTCTACGTTATCGTTCATGCTTAGATCATGTAGCTTGCTGCTGACTTCTTCAGCATCTTGCTGAGAGTTTTGTATCCTGTTCTCAGAAGTAAATTCGTTAAATAAAACACGAGGGCTTTCCTCCACGCAAAGGGTCCGGTAGTTAAAGACCATGAAACCTTTGTTGACCCTAGAGTATCCTAAGAATACCCCTTGGTCTGACTTGCTATCAAAGACCTTTAACTGATCATTTCCATTATTGTGGATAAAGCATGAACAACCAAAGAAATGGAAATGCGAAATAGAAGGCATTCTCCCTTTCCATGATTTATATGGTGTCTTCATGTGCATCTGAGTCAGTAAAGACCGATTCTGAGTGTAGCAGACTGTGTCAGTATCTCTGCCCAGAACTTTGATGGTAGATCTGAATTTGCGAGTAGTGTTCTTGCTGCTTCTTTGAGTGTTCTGTTCTTTCTTTCAGCAAGACCATTCTATTGAGGTGTACGTGCAACTAAGGTTTCATGTTGAATTCTTTCAGCTTCGCAGTAGTCTTTCATCATTGAGTTCAGAAACTCCGTTCCACGATCTGAGTGTATTCTTTGAATCTTGATATCCTTTTCGATGCTCAGTCGCTTCAATAGTTTCGGTAGTTCATATTTGACGTAAGATTTGTTGGCGATGAAAATCATGAAGGAAAATAGGAGTTGAAGAACGATTACTTTCCTCCTACGTATGTTGTTGCAGCTCTGATTGTTGCTCATGAGTCAGATATTCTGATCTGTGTCCCGACCTTTTTCTCCCTCTGGGTGGTTAGAGAACTGGAGAAAATTAAGATTATCGTCCCTCTCAATCTCTCGTGTAGCGTGAATGATTATGTATGTATGTGTGTTTATGAACAGAATACTAATATATATAGGCTTCAAAAGCCAATCTAATATTAATATATTTGTAGCCCATTAATTTAAATATATTCCTAATGGGCTCCCACATAATTAGCCCATAATATAATTAATTAATCTACTGGGATACTAATATTTATCAATTAATTAGCTCAGCCAATTAATTCCAGATAAATAACATTATTAAATAATGTAAAAATTACATTAATCTATTAATAATGACTTCTGAGAGACAATAAATAACTAGGCAACTAATTGGGCCAGATCAGGGATCTAATACAAGAAATAAAGCAGGGCCTCAAATTAATTAATTATCTATACTCAGTCCAGAGCAAAATTAATTAATAAACTCAGATTCATTCCACTAAAGAATCCGTGCTGACTTACCCAAATTGAGCAAGGGCTTGCATTTTAGACTTAATCGATCTCCGTATTTAAGATAGAAATATCCGTTAATTAATTAAGCTCACTGTTGGGTTATGAGTCAGTAGATGTTATTCAGCTGTTAGTGGTTAAAATAATATTGGGGGAAATCATAGTAGTACTATGGAATTGAAGATCCCAAAACCCAGCTGATATCAGTAGTGTAGTGTCTTGATAGGACTAGAAGATGTATAGGCTAGACTTTTTTTAAGTATTTATCTTTGTTTCTAAGTCCTGTACGGGGTAAATTGTTGGATTGATCTTCTGACGAAGTTACCTTCCAAAACCCCACGTCATCAGTGTAATTGCTTGCGTTCTTAAGTCATCAGCTGATCTTCGCTTTCAGTAGAAGACATCTCATCAGCTGACAGACATCAGCAGAAGAACTCTATGCAAGCTCGCACCTTCGATCCATCGGTGACCATACTCAAGAGAATATCTCTTGTCAGCCGACTCAGACGAAGAAGACAAAGACTGCTTAAAGTCTACTGTATCCGACAGAAAATGACTCAGCCGCTAAAGTCATTTCGAAAGTCAGCAGAAGGCATATGAGGATTAGAGAGAGTCAACTCCGATGTCTGACACAATCTCACCTACCACAAACCTTGACCAATGAGAAGCCGACAACGCTTTATCTGCTCTGGCCAACTAAAGCTACTCTCATGTACAGTGTCCAACAACTCTGCTGCAACAATTTAAATTTATGGCCGTTTTCTTCGGAAGCTTGTGACACGTGGCATCGTCTTCTCCAACGGACATATGCCTGCTCACAACTATAAATAGAGAAGAAATTCGAGCTTCACGCACGGGATATCAAGGGAAAAATGCTCAAGCTTATGAACAACTCTAGCGCATTCAAGATCAATCCAGTGAAGAACTTGCCTAATAGAATATCATTAGTTCTTCTCTCTAGAGTTCTTTAGATCCCTCTTCTCTAGCTAAGCTCATTGCCAAATTTATAGCTTAGAAATTCGAAGGAGTTCACTTTTAGTGATTGTTCTTCTTGAAGAACTCCTTCCTAGTTGGAGATTATCCCCTCCCTTTCAAACCTCGGTTTGATTTGTAAAGTCGCTAAGGACTATAACTTAGAAGAGGTCAGTCCGGTTGCGCACGATTCCTTGCTGAGACTTGCTCAGATAAATCAACAAGAACTCCTGTTCGGCAGGACCGGGGACGTAGGATTTTGCTTATCCGAACCACGTTAAAAATTGCTTGTGTTATTTACTATTTTATTGCATAGCATACAAACTGATTAAAAATCATATCTTTGCATAAAACGTATTCTCAAAGCGCACTAGCCAAATACTTAAACTTGCGAAATCACGTTTTCAAACTGAGACGAATCTTCGGGCCCCACATTCTTATCCGCACAACGTCTCCGATTGAGTTTCAAGTACTGACAAAAGTCAGTAGGAGAGCTCAGTAGTTGGCACACTTCTAACCCGCGATCGAAGGTAACTATTTGACACTGTTCATCAGTTGCAACCTACAGCTCAGCTGTCCTTCGCGTTTGAGAAAAAGAAACTGTGATCAGGTGTATTCACCCCCCCCCCCCTCTACACCTGACTATCGTCTCCGGACCAACAATTGGTATCAGAGCGCACGGTGTTCTTCTGAATAACCGGTTCTGAAATACTGGCCTTCTCGAACAGATCCTGAAAACATTTTTCTGCCCAAGCATCTCTTCATTCAGCCTTATACTCTTACCCATAATGTCTGATATGTCAGGTATTCGGATGGTACCGATGTTCTCAATAGAGAACTACACAATATGGCGTGTGAGAATGGAGGCACACCTCACATCGTCGCATGACAAAGATGACGGACGTCCTTGAGACAGGACCCATCATTCCCATGATCGACGCGTGTACAATTTGCCGCTGTGGGAGGTGTAGGAGAACAGACTGGCGCTAAGGTCGCTAAAGAAAAATCAGCCTTCACACCAGAAGAGAAAAAGCTGCACAACCTCGACCGAGTTGCGCGTAATGCAATCCTGACTACGCTCAGTGATTCTCACCTCGGGAGGGTGCAAGACTGCAAGACGGTAAAAGAACTTTGGGATGCCCTAGCTGTACTGAGCCAAGGAACTCCGCAGATCAAAGAGAACAAGCTCGAATTAGAGCTACAAAAGTTTGACGCGTTTGCAATGGAGTCCAATGAAACCATTGATGAGCTAAGCGTCAGATTCACAAACCAAGTCAATGTGATCAACGGGTTGGGGAGGATGTTCACCAACAAAGAGATGAACACCAAGATCTTAAGAGCGCTACCTCGACAGAAGTGGCTTCCATTTGCTACTTATTTACGTCGCTCTGATCTTATGGCTCTAACTCCTGATGTTATCTTTTCAGAATTACAAACAGAGGAATTTGAGCACAGCCTACCCCAACGATGTTCCAGTGCTCCAGCTGACACTCAGATTGACCATGCTTTCAAAGCAACAGTCAGCAAAACTGGAATCAAACCCATTTCTTCCAGCAAGGCAGTAGCTGCAGCAGAAACAAAGTCCTCTGAGACATCTGCTACTGACCCACTTGCACTTATGGCTCTCAAATATCAAAGAGAAAAGGAGAGAGTCAGAAAGCTGAAGAAAAACAACAGAGAATCTCCCTCAGGTAAGAAAGATTTTCGAAAAAGGGAAGAATCTAAACCTTCTACGGCTGCGGAGAACACGGAACACCGTTGCGAGTCCATCCAAAGATTCAGCTGGAAAAAGCAGCAGATCATCTGTCTGTTACAACTGCAAGAAGGAGGGACACTATCAGTACGAATGTCCACAACTCTCAGCTGCTCAAAGAGCAGAACGGCAGGCCAGACGCGAGAAATTTGCCCGTAGGAGGCAGGCCTACATAGCCGGAGAGATATCCGATGACTCAATCGAGGAAGATACATTCATGTATTCTGCTGAAGACGAAGCTGCATTTGTTGCCGTTGAGATCGGAGAAACAGATCCTGAAGAAAATGCAGAATATTGTCTGATGGCCGGAGAAGAGGCTGAGGTAAACTCTAAACTTAATTTAACCTCTTCTTCTCACAGCACACACGACACGTGCTCGGTCATAGATGAGCCTCTAGATATGGTACAAGCTTACGATGATCTACTAGAGGAGCAGATTCAGCTGAGCAGAGAGTTCAGCAGAACCATTCAGGAACTGGAACAGGTAAAGGCTGAGAATCAGAGACTTTCTTCTGATTGTCAGGTCTCTACTGAGTCTGAGAATCTTGTTGTGAGACTCAAGGAAGAGATTAAATCTCTTATGACTAAGTCTCAGCTTCAAGAAACTCAGATATCAGTTCTGACCAAGGACAATTCTGAGAAAGATACTGAGATAGCCCGACTCAGTCAGAAGCTCGCAGAAGTTGAAAAGGATTATGAGTCACTTCGAAGAAGTGATGAAGTTTGGCGAGGACTGATGACTGAACAGTACCTAGGAGCTAAGGAGAAGTTGGAAAGTATGCTTAGAGCTCAAAGGCCAATAACCATGAAAGAAGGACTTGGCTATACTCATGAAACCTCCACTTCAAAGAGCTCAGAACTGCTGGCTGATAGGTTCGTCAGAGGTAAAGTTCAGACTACTGACTCAACACCTCAGACGAAGAATAAAACGTAAGATAGTTGCACCTCAGTCGAGCAACAAGAATCTATTGACCAGAGGTTCCAGCCCCATGACACCACGATCAAACTCAGGGGGAACCAAGAAGGTCAGGTGGGCAGAGCAGTACAAGGAACCACTGTATGAACATCCAGCTCAGTATGGTTCGTACTACTATGAGCCCGTGGGTCGGGAGGAGCGCAAAGCCTCGGAAGAAGAAAGCTCCCCGAACCCAAAATCATCGAAAGTCAAGGTATCTCCGAGTCTTGTGGAGAAGAAAGGCGACAAGGTTCGGAAGAAGAAGTCTCGTACTTCTAAGGTCCCTAAACGGATCCGGGTTCCGAAATCACCCACTAACATGTAAGGACCCAACTGAACCAAAGGGTACCTAAGAATGTTTCTATTTTGCAGGTGCATAAGGACCACTTGGATTGTGGACGCAAATGCTCGAGACACATGACTTATCAAAAGAGCTCCGCCGACCAACTACATACAGAAGATGGTCCCGGAGTGAGTTTGGTGACAACTCTAAAAGGCTATACAAGGGGATACGAAACACCGAATATTGGGGCTCGCCTCGGTTCAAGAGTAACATATGTTGAGGGACTTCAACATAATCTCCTTTCGTCGGTCATCACGCGGACAATCTGAATAGAGTTATCTTTGACGCTGGTTTCTGTGATATTGTTGATAAATCTACAGGGAAAACAGTGTTATCAGGTTCGCGGAGGAAGAATATTTACGTTGCAAACTGGAAAACCGCAGAACCTGAGGCTTGCTTACTCGCACAGACTAAATCTAGTGACAAGCCAGGATGGCTGTGGCACAAGAGACTCAGCCACTTGAGCTTCAAGACTATGAACAAGCTAGCCAAGAACTCTAAAGTCAGAGGACTGCCCAACGAATCGTTTATCAAACACAGGAATTGTGAAGCATGTTTGAAGGGAAAGCAGACAAAGAGTAGCAATCTACCTATTCCGTCACCTTCCACTGATGGAATCCTTCAACTGCTACACATGGACTTATTTGGGCCGGCTCTCCAGATGACTATCGAGGCAAGAAGTATGCCCTCGTCGTTATTGACGACTACTCGAGATAGACATGGGTTATCTTCATAGCCAACAAATCTGATGTCCAAACTGGGTGCCCAAACTGCCGAAAAAGCTCCGTGTGGAAAAGGACATCAAGATACAAAGAATTCGCTCCAGACAGAGGAACAAAATTTCTCAACTCAGTAGTTAAAGAGTACTGCGAAAAGGAGGGAATTAAGCACGAAACATCGCTAGCTCGCACCACTCAGCCAGAACGGACTTGCTGAACGTGAAAACGAAACACTTAAAGAAGCAAAGAAGAACGCTCCTAGCGGACTCTCGACTACCCTCAAAGTTCGGGCGATGCTTAGTGACACCGCCTTTGCTACACTCGAATCGCTCACTTGCTTACACAAAGAACACATGAAGACACCATACGAATTATGGAAAGGGAGAATTCCTTCTATTTCTCATTTTCATAGTTTTGGTTGTCCGTGCTTTATTCACAATAATGGGAAAGATCGGTTGAAGGTCTTTGACAGCAAATCTGATCAAGGAGTATTCTTAGGATACTCTCGAGTCGATAAAGCCTTCGAGTCTTTAACTATCGGACCCTTTGCGTGGAGGAAAGTCCTCATGTTGTTTTTGATGAGTTTGTTACTGAGAACAGGAAATCTTCAAAGATAAATACTGAGGACGTCGGCAAAGAAGCTACGAGGATCTCGCACTAAACGACAAAGTCGAAAAGATCCGAGCATTGTTGGGATGATGAGTCGACGATGAAGAAATTCGAGACTCGGCCAACAGGCGATGTAGCCGACTCGGTTGATTCTACCGAACGTAATCAACAATAAGTAACAACGGTCGATGAGGAAGCCCTGCTGGTAATCGAGACCTCTACCGAGAATATAAACTCGGGGGAACAAATACATTTCTCGAGCTAAATGCCCCGAACCCCGGAAACTTAGTAGATCCTAACCTTCTTACCGAACTAATGCAATCACGGAACAAGCATACCGAAATGCCTAACACACCTACGATCGTGCGAAGTAGTATCGAAAGAAGAAGCCGACTCGGACGTTCATGGCTTGATGCTCATTCTTCAGATCTTATTATTGGAGATCCATCAGCAGCTATCAGGACAAGATCTAGACTAAGTCAAGGAGAAAGCTCACTCTATTCTTATTTCTTGTCTACAGAAGAACCTCAGTCAATAGAGGACGCACTCAATGATGCTAACTGGATCACTGCCATGCAAGAAGAGCTGAACCAGTTCATTAGAAATGAAGTTTGGGAGCTTGCTGACAGACCTAGACATCAGCACGTGATTGGTACTAAGTGGGTCTTCAAGAACAAGCGTGATGAAAACAACGTAATTGTCAGAAATAAAGCTCGACTAGTTGCCAAAGGATATTGTCAAGCAGAAGGAATCAACTTTTATGAAACATTTGCTCCATCGCCAGATTGGAAGTCATTCGTCTCTTCCTAGCTTATGCAACGCATCAAGGATTCAAAGTATATCAGATGGATGTAAAGTCAGCTTTTCTGAACGGCGTGCTGAAGGAAGAAGTCTATGTGGAACAACCGCCCGGCTTTCAGCAGGGATATCAGGTGTACAGACTTCGGAAAGCTCTGTATGGGTTAAAACAAGCACCCAGGGCTTGGTACGATACCCTATCAGACTTTCTACTTCGAAAAGTTTTTCGAAGGGGACGAGGATCGCACCCTGTTCAACATAAAGTCAGGAGATGACATCCTACTGGTGCAAATCTACGTGGACGACATCATTTTCGGTTGCAGAAACGTAACTATATGTCAACAATTTGAGAAAATGATGAAGGAGAAATTCGAGATGTCCATGATGGGAGAGATGAACTATTTCCTTGGATTTCAAGTAAAGCAATCACCTGAAGGAATTTTCATCAATCAAGCCAAGTACACTCAAGATCTCCTGAAAAGATTTGGCTGCGACTCGAGCAAGCCAGTAAAAATCCCCATGAATACGAATTTCAAAATCGATCTAGATAAAGAGGGAGCTTCTGTTAACTCTACTGATTATAGAGCTATTATTGGTTCTTTATTATACTTAACAGCTACTCGACCTGATATAACTTATGTTGTAGGTGTATGTGCAAGATTTCAAGCGGATCCCAAGCGAAGTCATCTAGACTCAGCAAAGAAGATTCTGCGATATCTAAAAGGAACACCTGACGCAGGGTTACGGTATCCTACCGATGATAATCTAATACCGACGAGTTATTCCGATGCCGATTATGCAGGATGCGTGATAGATCGAAAGTCAACTTCCCGAACGTGTCGGGCTTCTAGCGAAGAAGCTAATATCTTGGTTTTCAAAGAAACAACATTCGAGGGCAACGTCCACTACCGGGCCGAGTACATTCTTTGCTAGAAGTTGTTGTGCCCAGATCCTTTGGCTTCGACAACAACTGAGAGAGTATGGTATAATTCAGGATGAAGTGTTCATCTACTGTGACTCCACCAGTGCTATTGCAATAACCCAGATTCCAGTTCTCCATACGAGATGCTAGCACGTGGATATTCGACACCACTTCATCAGAGACCATGTCGAGAAGAAGGATATAAGAATGGAGAAAATCCATACTGACAAGCAAAGGGCAGATATACTGACCAAACCACTAGCTGAGAACAGATTCAGAGAATTATCAGTTGAGCTAGGTCTACTGGAACCTACTGAGTAGAGTTAGTAGAAGAAATCAGTTTGACAGGTCAAAGACTCAGTACAATGATTCAGTCGGGAGAATCAAATTGTACACAGTAAGGGGGAACGTGGTCATCAGCACATCAATTGTCCTCCTGAGTCTAAACGGTAACCAGCTGATCGTAAAATCAGCTGAAGAGGTTTGCGTAGTCTTAATATACTTAATTTTATCAGAAGCATGCTAGCATTTATTTTCTCAGTAGCTTGCACTCAGTAGTTAATGAGCATTTATTTCCCGCCATTAATTTTTTAAGGATAAGTCAGTAGGAAACCGTTCTCATTTAAAATGACTTAGTCTTTAATGCTACTGCGTAGGCATTTAATGCATGTCTTTTCACTTACCTTAACTCAGCGCATAATCCTACGTAGGTCTATGGTAGAGGCGGCTTGTGTAATCATTCCATTTATAACATCAAATCACAACCGTCATTAAAAATTTTAGATTGAACCCCAACCGTCCGATCTAAACTGTTTGATATGCACAATCATATAAAATCTTTTATCTTCTACCTCAAATCCACTTTCACACTTTTATCGCCATTAGAGCTTAAGAAATTTCAGCATTTTCGATTCATCTTCTCTTCTAAATCTGAACTTTCTTTTCAACCAAGCTCTACATTTACGGTAAACATCATCTACATTATCGCGAATGAATTGTGTTTTGACTTCTATTATTTCAGTCTCTAACAGAAAATTTGCAGATAATATGGCTGTCAAAACACCCACCAACATCGATGAAATCATCAAGTCCCGAATCCTATTCGAGCCGACGATGGTGCTACACCAAGCTGATCTTCCATATCTTGTGTTGGTCCAGAGTCGATAGTCAAGTGTAAAGGGGGGGGGGTGAATACACCTGATCACAGTTTCTTTTTCTCAGAACGTGAAGGACAGCTGAGCTGTAGGTTGCAACTAATGAACAGTGTCAGATAGTAACCTTCGATCACGGGTCCGAAGTGTGTCAACTACTGAGCTCTCCTACTGACTTTTGTCAGTACTTGAAACTCAGTCGGAGACGTAGTGCGGATAAGAGTGTAGGGCCCAGAGATTCGTCTCAGTTTGAAAACGTGTTTTCGCAAGTTAAATTATTTTGGCTAGTGCGCTTTGAAAATACGTTTTATGCAAAGATATGATTTTTTACTCAGTTTGTATGCAATGCAATAAAACAGTAAATAACATAAGCAATTTTTAACGTGGTTCGGCTACGCAAGATCTTACGTCCACGGTCCTGCCGAACAGGAGTTCTTGTTGATTTATCTGAGAAAGTCTCAGCAAGGAATCTGTGCACTGGACAGACCCTTCTAAGTTATAGTCCTTAGCGACTTTACAATTCAAACCAAAGTTTGAAAGGGAGGGGATAATCTCCAACTAGGAAGGAGTTCTTACAATAAGAACAATTCACAGAAAGTGAACTCCTTCGAGTTTCTAAGCTATAATTTTGGCAATGTGCTTAGCTAGAGAAGAGGGATCTAAAGAACTCTAGAGAGAAGAACTAATGATATTCTACTAGGCAAGTTCTTCGCTAGATTGATCTTGAATGCGCTAGAGTTGTTCGAAAGCTTGAGCGTTTTTCCCTTGATATCCCGTGTGTGAAGCTCGGATTTCTTCTCTATTTATAGTTGTGAGCATGCATATGTCCGTTGGAGAAGACGATGCTACGTGTCACAAGCTTCCAAAGAAAACGGCCATAAATTTGAATTGTTGCAGCAGAGTTGTTGGACACTGTACATGAGAGCAACTTTAGTTGGTCAGAGCAGATAAAGCGTTGTCGGCTTCTCATTGGTTGAGGTTTGTGGTAGGTGAGAATGTGTCAGCCGTCAGAGTTGACTATTCTAATCCTCTTATGTCTTCTGCTGACTTTCGAAATGACTTTAGCAGGTGAGTCGTTTTCTGTCGGATATAGTAAACTTTAAGCAGTCTCTGTCTTCTTCGTCTGAGTAGGCTGACAAGAGATATTCTCTTGAGCATGGTCAGCTGATGACTGCGAAGGTACTGAGCTTGCATAGAGTTCTTCTGCTGATGTCTGTCAGTTGATGAGATGTCTTCTACTGAGGCGAAGATCAGCTGATGACTTAAGAACGCAAGCAATTACACTGATGACGTGGGGTTCTAGAAAGTAACTTTGTCAGAAGATCAATCCAACAATTTACCCCGTACAGGACTTAGACAAAAAGATAGATAATAAAAACAGTCTAGCCTATACATCATCTAGTCCTATCAAGACACTACACTACTGATATCAGCTGGGTTTTGGGATCTTCAATTCCATAGTACTACTATGATTTCCCCAATATTATTTTAACCACTAACAATCGAATACCATCTACTGACTCATAACCTAACAATTTCCCCCTAATTGATGATGCCAAAACCTCTATAAAATATAAAGAAAGAATACTAAACTACTGACATAGATAGACTTCAGTAAACTGAATCAGTTAACTATAAGAGTTCAGCAGTTGAGAGATAGGCAAAATCAGAGAAACGGTTATGTGTGAGTGTGTGTCAGATCACTTCAGTGATCAGTTGTGATAGCAAAAACACAATCAAAGCCGTAAGAGAATGAGTGATTGTCTGGCTAGAAATAGGAACTGATATATATGTGAACATGAAGATTACAGGTTCCTATCTCTATTACAAAACAAAAGATACGAAGATCACGGCTGACGTCTGAATCTCTGCGTTCGGTTCTTAAAATCAGCAGACTTATCAGCTGGAGGATCCAGACCATAATACTTGTAAATCCTTGCTCTCAATGTCTGGATCTCCTCGAGATCAGCAGGAAGGTCTTCGCTTAGATCAAAATGATATGCACCTGCCTTGATCTCGTCTTCTATCTCCTTTGTGCAAAGAGTTCCACGAGTCGTCCTCGGAGGGGGAATGCGCCTGAAGGCTGGAGCTCGAAAAGGAATATTCTCTCTTTCCATTATCACCCGGAGCTGATCTCTGAGCTTGGCGTTGTATTGATGCATAAACTCATCAAATAGCTGATCAACTGGTAGCCCGGATGGATAGAAACCCCATACATAGTAGCCCTTGATGAATTCTTCCTTGAGTTCCTCCCATTGTTCATTCAGCTCAGTGGGCACCCATTTGTCTACATGCGTAATAGTTTTCTTGATGTAAGGTGCTCTGTGCGCTACTCTCCTGTAATATCTCGACGACCTCGGAATCTGCTTCTTCCAATCAACTAGAGGCTCTCTGGCTATCTTATCAGTTAGAGCAACAATCTTAGCCAGGTCCTCCATTCTCTTTTTCTCTCTGAGGCCCGTTGATCTAGCATCTCCTCTTCGGAGACTAAGTTCTTTCAGCGTGGCCTCCCAGGTGGCTCAGTCATCAGCCTCTTGCTCAGGTGTAAGTGTAGGAGTATAATAACTCGAGCTAAGGGTCGGACTGCGAGGAGGCGCTTTGGCAAGCTCCTCCCCGAGCCTTCTTCTTCCGATCATCCAAAGATCTTCTTAGCCTTTCCTTTGGCAATCTTGCTAATTACTTTCTTAGGCTTCTTGGACTTCTTCGCTTCTTCTATCTGATGCTCCTGATCCAGCTGATCTTGCAGCTTTTGAGCAACTTCTTTATCATATGCCTCCTGCTCTGCTTTTGATTTGAATTTAGGCATCGGGGAAGATGGAGGAGTAGCTTCAGTAGTGATCTCCTTCCCCGGCCTTTGCAGTGGCAGTGGCGCATCCTCTGCATCCGCAAACTGAGCAATGTCTTCAATGAAGTTGAGCGGTTGAAACATTCTTTGGCTCGATCGCCGCAATAGGTTGGACTTGGACTTCAGGGACTTGGACGTTCTCGGGAGGGGGTACTTCAGAACTGGTTCCAGCCTGAATAGCTGAACCTTCCCCCTGATTTCCTTCCCCCTGAGTAATAGCTTGGATTTCAGGGACTTTCTCCACCATAACCTGATCCGCCTCAGCCTGTACATGTACCTTGGCTTCTTCCTCAACTTTTTCCCCCTTTTTGGCATCATCAGCCAGGGAGAGGTGAGCGCGGATGGTAGTTACCTCCTTATCCAAATTAAAGATTAGATTCTTGATGAGGGTGGCGGTGGATTCGAAGTCTTGTACTGCATCGCAGTATTGATCCCATTGCTTCTCCTGATCATCTATAAATAGTCTGAGTTGAGCGGCTGACTCCTGTCGGAGTTTCAGCAGAGACTGATCATGAGATTCTGTGATCTCTTTCTGGATGAGCTTCAGGGCCTCCACCTGTAGTTTAATGGCAGATTGAAGGCAGGTGGTGGCCACTTTGTTCCTTTCATCCATGGTGGCTTGGACTGCCGCAAGGCCCTGAGTCAGCTGCTCAGAGAATGATTTTTGTTGAGAGAGTACGAGCTGCTGATTCTGAGCGGCTAAGTCCGCCTTCTGAGCTTCTAGGGCGGCCTCGACTATCTCCTTGATATTGATTGAGGAAGTAGGAGCTGTTGAGACCTTATTAACCCCTTCAGTCAGTCGGTCGACGCTCTCTGTCTGGGCTTTGGTGTACTGAGCCCATTTGAGATGTACGTCTTTTGCAAGGATACGATTTTTGTCTCCCTATCGCCGGATAGCTTTGTTAACCAACTTAAAGGTCACGGAACCGATGGGTTTGATCTGATAACTGCTGGTTCCGAGCCTCTGCTCAGATATCGCGATCTGTTGCGCTCGACTCGGCTTCGAGGCAACTGGGGCATCACCTGATGTGGAGGGTGGTGGTGAGGGGCCCTATTCGCGAGTAGTGTTACCCTCAGCAGATCCTCCCAAATCTGCTTCCTTGGGTTGCGCCTGATCCAAGTCATCGTCATTATCGTCGTCGTGATGCGATGGAGGCGACGGGGTGTTGCCTGGTACTGAGGAGCGCAGGCTTAGAAGGTAAAGCAATGCCGCCCGCAGATCCTCAAAGGAAGCAAGATCAGCTGGTTCCCCGAACCCTATAGCTGACTGTAAGTCTTGCTCCTCGGCAAGTAGGGACAGAGCTGACTGGGTCCTAATTAGATCTTCAAGAATATCCCAGTGAGGAACCTCGGCAAGATTCGTGTCCCGGCCCTTATGGCAATTTCCACCAAAGTCCGGATGCTCGGAGATTTCGGGAATCGAGCATGGATTTCTCCTGTAGCGCAGAGACGGGTGGAATGCATCGTGGTCCACTCGGAGGAGACTTCCTCGGTCGGTCCGACATTGTCCGACCGAGTCTCGAGGAGCCGATTCGCCGAACCTTATCTTTCGGCGTGGCACCTTCGATGCTGTGTCCGTGTCGGGGGTGGCTCCTCCCCGAGTGGGTGGAGGGGGAGGCAAGTTTTGCTGGCACCTCGACGGTCCAGGTTTACTTAGCCTCTTTCTCTTCGGAGGGTCAGCACGAGGGGGCAAGTCGGTGCTGAGTCTTTTCTGCTCAGGCGGCCCTCGCCCGATGGATTTCTCAGCAGCGGCTCTTGTCTTGAACTTTATGAGCTTGCGGTCGAAATATCTCGCATCAGCAAAGGCTGAGCGATCTGATACTGACTCTTCGATAATTACGGACATCTTTGTCTCGTACAGCAGCTTTCCCACACTTATAAGGCTCCTCTCTCCTGTGGGTGTGGCTGCGAACTTCCGAGCCCGAGCTTTAAGCTCGGCTACATAGTAGTCGATCCATTGACTCGACTCCATCATCTATTATCATCATCAGCTGAATGCGAGGCTTGGATAGCTGATCATACGAACCGGCTGAGCTCGTAAGAATATGTGAAACAATGTACGCGAGCCCTCGGTACTCTGATAGCAGATTCTTCGGCAGAGCTGTCTTGAAGACTACGTCGTTTCTTCCACAGAATTTTTGAACATAGGCGTTGATTTCCTTCTCCTTACATCCAATAGGAGATACTCCTCGTGCTGGAAGATTAAACGTCAGCTCTACAGCGGTTCTGATGTCGAAGGTGTGAGTACTAGCATCCCAAGATTGTGGGACGACTTCCTTCATGAAAGAAAAACTGGATTCTTCCATTCCAGTAGATTCGTTTGTCCTCCAGTTGTAATATACTTCAACGACTTGTCTGGGCAAGTAAGATCTTGGTTGCTTTGAGATGAGAATCTCCAGTCCAGAGGTCTCGAGAGCCGTGAATATGGGCTCCATATACGGAAGTTCAGCTTGGTGAAGCACCATGGTTGGCTCGAACTGGATTCGAGATTTTATTATCTCGTCAATGTTGGAGGGTGTTTGGATAGCCATCTTTATCTGCAAATATTCTGTTAGCGACTGTAAAAATGGAAATCAAAACACAACATTCTTACTATAATGTAGATGATGTTTACCGTAAATGTAGAGCTTGGTTGAAGAGAAAGTTCAGATTTAGAAGAGAAGATGAATCGAGAATGCTGAAGTTTCTTAAGCTCTAATGGCGATAATTGTGAAAGTGGATTTGAGGTAGAAGATAAAAGATTTTATATGATCGCGCATATCAAATAGTTTAGATCGGACGGTTGGGGTTCAATCTAAAATTTTTAATGACGGTTGTGATTTGATGTTATAAATGGAATGATTACACAAGACGCCTCTACCATAGACCCACGTAGGATTATGCGTAGTTAAGGTAAGTGAAAAGACATGCATTAAATGCGCTGCAGGTAGCATTAAAGACTAAGTCATTTTAAATGAGAACGGTTTCCTACTGACTTATCCTTAAAAAATTAATGGCGGGAAATAAATGCTCATTAACTACTGAGTGCAAGCTACTGAGATAATAAATGCTAGCATGCTTCTGATAAAATTAAGTATATTAAGACTACGCAAACCTCTTCAGCTGATTTTACGATCAGCTGGTTACCGTTTAGACTCAGGAGGACAATTGATGTGCTGATGACCACGTTCCCCCTTACTGTGTACAATTTGATTCTCCCGACTGAATCATTGTACGAGTCTTTGACTTTGTCAACCGATTTCTTCTACTAACTCTACTCAGTAGGTTCCAGTAGACCTAGCTCAACTGATAATTCTCCCCGAATCTGTTCTCAGCTAGTGGTTTGGTCAGTATATCTGCCCTTTGCTTGTCAGTATGGATTTTCTCCATTCTTATATCCTTCTTCTCGACATGGTCTCTGATGAAGTGGTGTCGAATATCCACGTGCTAGCATCTCGTATGGAGAACTGGATTCTGGGTTATTGCAATAGCACTGGTGGAGTCACAGTAGATGAGCACTTCATCCTGAATTATACCATACTCTCTCAGTTGTTGTCGAAGCCAAAGGATCTGGGCACAACAACTTCTAGCAAAGAATGTACTCGCCTTCGGTAGTGGACGTTGCCACTGAATGTTGTTTCTTTGAAAACCAAGATATTAGCTTGCTGCCTAGGAACTGACACGTTCCAGAAGTTGACTTTCGATCTATCCTGCATCCTGCATAATCAGCATTAGAATAACCTGTCAGTATTAGATTATCATCAACGAGGATACCATAACCTGCGTCGGTGTTCCTTTTAGATATCGCAGAATCTTCTTTGCTTTGAGTCTAGATGACTTCGCTTGGGATCCGCTTGAAATCTTGCACATACACCTACAAGCATAAGTTATATCAGTTCGGCTAGTCAAGTATAATAAAGAACCAATAATAGCTCTATAATCAGTAGAGTTAACAGAAGCTCCCTCTTTATCTAGATCGATTTTGAAATTCGTATTCATGGGGATTTTGACTGGCTTGCTTGAGTCGCAGCCGAATCTTTTGAGAAGATCTCGAGTGTATTTGGCTTGATTGATGAAAATTCCTTCAGATGATTACTTTACTTGAAATCCAAGGAAATAATTCATCTCTCCCATCATGGACATCTCGAATTTCTCCTTCATCATTTTCTCGAATTGCTGACATATAGTCACGTTTCTGCAGCCGAAAATGATGTCGTCCACGTAGATTTGTACCAGAGGATGTCATCTCCTGACTTTATGTTGAACAAGGTGTGATCTATTGTCCCCTTCTGAAAACCTTTATGAAGTAGAAAGTCTGATAGGGTATCGTACCAAGCTCTGGGTGCTTGTTTTAACCCATACAGAGCTTTCCCAAGTCTGTACATCTGATGTCCCTGCTGAAAGCCGGGCGGATGTTCCACGTAGACTTCTTCCTTCAGCACGCCATTCAGAAAAGCTGACTTTACATCCATTTGATATACTTTGAATCCTTGATGCGTTGCGTAAGCTAGGAATAGACGAATGGCTTCCAATCTGGCGACTGGAGCGAATGTTTCATCAAAGTCGATTACTTCTGCTTGACAGTAGTCGAGCTTTATTTCTGACAATGACGTTGTTTTCATCACGCTTGTTTTTGAAGACCCACTTAGTACCAATCACGTGCTGATGTCTAGGTCTGTCAAGAAGCTCCAAAACTTCGTTTCTAACGAACTGGTTCAGCTCTTCTTGCATGGCGATGATCCAGTCAGCATCATTGAGTGCGTCTTCTATTGACTGAGGTTCTTCTGTGGACAAGAAACAAGAATAGAGTGAGCTTTCTCCTTGACTTAGTCTAGATCTTGTCCTTATAGTTGCTGACGGTCTCCTATAATAAGATCTGAAGAATGAGCGTCAAGCCATGAACGTCTGAGTCTGGCTTCTTCTTCTGATACTACTTACGCACGCCGTAGGTGTGTTAGGCATTTCGGTTGTCTTGTTTTGTGATCGCAGGCAGTTCAGTAAGAAGGTTAGGATCTACTGAGTTTCCAGGTTCAGGGGCATTTTGCTCAGGAACATTAATCGTTCCCCCTGAGTTTATATTCTCAGTAGAGGTCTCAGTTACCACTGGGGCTTCCTCATCGACCGTTGTTATTTGTTGTTGATTCTGTTCAGTAGAATCAACCAGGTCAACTACATCGCTTGTTGGCTGAGTCTGAATTTCTTCATCGTCTGACTCATCATCCCAACAATGCTGGATCTTTTCAGCTTTGTCGTTTAGTGCGAGATCCTATAGCTTGCTGCTGACATCTTCAGTATTTGTCTTTGTAGTTTTCCTGTTCTCAGTAACAAACTCATCAAAAACAACAGGAGGGCTTTCCTCCACGCAAAGGGTCCGATAGTTAAAGACTCTGAAGGCTTTACTGACCCGAGAGTATCCTAAGAATACTCCTTGATCAGATTTGCTATCAAAGACCTTCAACTGATCTTTCCTATTATTGTGGATAAAGCAAGGACAGCCAAAAATATGAAAATAAGAAATAGAAGGAATTCTCCCTTTCCATAATTCATAGGGTGTCTTCATGTGTTGCTGTGTAAGTAGTGAGCGATTCTGAGTGTAGCAGGCGGTGTCAGTAGCATCTGCCCAGAACTTTGAGGGTAGTCCAGAGTCTGCTAGGAACGTTCTTTCTGCTTCTTTAAGTGTTCTCGTTTTTTTGCGTTCAAGCAAGTCCGTTCTTGCCAGGGGTGCGAGCTGCCGATGTCTCGTGCTTAATTCCCTCCTTTTCGCAGTACTCTTTAACTACTGAGTTGAGAAATTCTGTTCCTCTGTCTGAGCAAATTCTTTGTATCTTGATGTCCTTTTCCACACTGAGCTTTTTCAGCAGTTTGGGCAACTCAGTCTGGACTTCAGATTTGTTGGCTATGAAGATGACCCATGTATATCTCGAGTAGTCGTCAATAACGACGAGGGCATACTTCTTGCCTCTTATAGTCACTGGAGAGATTGGCCCGAATAAGTCCATGTAGCAGTGAAGGATTCCATCGGTGGAAGGTGACGGAATAGGTGGATTGCTACTCTTTGTCTGCTTTCCCTTCAAACATGCTTCACAATTCCTGTCTTTGATAAACGATTCGTTGGGCAGTCCTCTGACTTTAGAGTTCTTGGCTAGCTTGTTCATAGTCTTGAAGTTCGAAGTGGGAGTCTCTTGTGCCCACGGCCCATCCCGCCTTGTCACTAGATTTGAGTCCGTGCGAGTAAGCAAGCCTCGGGGTTCTGCGGTTTTCCAATTTGCAACATAGATATTCTTCCTCCGTGAACCCGATAACACCGTTTTCCCCTGTAGATTTATCAACAATATCACAAAAACCAGGCGTCAAAGATCACTCTATTTAGATTGTCACGAAATTGATCGGCCGAAAGGAGATTATGTTGAAGTCCTTCAACATATGTTACTCTTAGGCCGAAGCGGTCCCCAATATTCGGTGTTCCGTATCCCCTTGTATAGCACTTTTTAGAGTTGTCACCAAACTCATTTCCGGGACCATCTTCCTATATGTAGTTGGTCAGCAGGCTCTTTTGATAAGTCATGTGTCTCGAGCAGCCGCTGTCCACTATCCAAGGGTCCTTATGCACCTGCAAAATAGAAACATTTTTAGGTACCCTTTGGTTCAGTTGGGTCCTTACATGTTAGTGGGTGATTTCGGAACCCAGATCTGCCTAGGGACCTTAGAAGTCTGAGACTTCTTCTTCTGAACCTTGTCAGCTTTCTTCTCCATAGGACTCGGAGATACTGACTTTCTGATGATTTTAGGTTCAGGAGCTTTCTTCTTCTGAGGCTTTGCGCTCCTCCTGACCCTGGGCTCATAGTAGTACGAACCATATTGAGCTGGATGTTCATACAGTGGTTCCTTGTACTGTTCCGCCCACCTGACCTTCTTGGTTCCCCCTGAGTTTGATCGTGGTGTCCTACTCTGGTCAGTTGTTTCTTGTTGCTCGGCTGAGGTGCAACTATCTTCTGTTTATTCTTCGTCTGAGGTGTTGAGTCAATAGTCTGAACTTTACCTCTGACGAACCTATCGCCCAGCCAGCTTCGAGCTCTTTGAAGTGGAAGCTTCATGAGTATAGCCGTGTCCTTCTTTCGTGACCGTCGGCCTTTTGCGCTCTAAGCATACTTTCCAACTTCTCCTTAGCTCCTAGATGCTTGTTCGGTCATCGGTTCTCGCCAAACTTCATCACTTCTTCGAGTGACTCATAATCCTTTTCAACTTCGCGAGCTTCGGCGAGTCGGGCTATCTCGGTATCTTTCTCGAATTGTCCTTGGTCGAACCGATATCTGAGTTTCTTGAAGCTGAGACTTAGTCATAAGAGATTTAATCTCTTCCTTGAGTCTCACAACAAGATTCTCAGACTCAGTAGAGACCTGAAAATCAAAAGAAAGTCTCTGATTCTCAGCCTTTACCTATTCCAGGTTCTCGAATGGTTTTGCTTGAACTCTCTCGCTCACCGAATCGCTCCTCTAGTAGATCATCGTAGGCTTGTACCACATCTAGAGGCTCATCTGTGTCCGAGCACGTGTCATGTGTGCTGTGAGAAGAAGAGGTTAAATTAAGTTTAGAATTTACCTCAGCCTCTTCTCCGACCATAAGACAATATTCTACATTTTCTTCAGGATCTATTTCTCCGATCTCAACGGCAACAAATACAGCTTCGTCTTCAGAAGAATACATGAATGTATCTTCCTCGATTGAGTCATCAGATATCTCTCCGGCTATGTAGGCCTGCCTCCTACGGGCAAATTTCTCGCGTCGCTGCGCCGTTTTCGCTCTTTGAGCAGCTGAGAGTTCGGGACATTCGTACTGATAGTGTCCCTCCTTCTTGCAGTTGTAACAAACAGATGATCTGCTTCTTTTTCCAGCTGAGTCTTTGGATGGACTCGCAGTAGGTTCTGTGTTCCTGCAGTCAGTAGAAGGTTTAGATTCTTCCCTTTTTAGAAAATCTTTCTTACCTGAGGGAGAATCTCTGTTGTATTTCTTCAGCTTTCTGACTCTCTCCTTTTCTCTTTGATATTTAAGAGCCATAAGCGCAAGTGGGTCGCAGTGCGATGTCTCGAGAGGACTTTGTTTCGCGCTGCCACGCTCTTGCCTTTTGGAAGAAATGGGTTTGATTCCAGTTTTGTTGACGGTTGCTTTGAAAGCATGGTCAATCTGAGTGTCAGCTGGAGCACTGGAACATCTTTAGGGTAGGCTGTGCTCAAATTCTTCTGTTTTTAATTCTGAAAAAATAACATCAGGAGTTAGAGCATTAAGATCAGAGCGACGTAAATAAGTAGCAAATGGAAGCCACTTCTGTCGAGGTAGAGCTCTTAAGATCTTGGTGTTCATGTCTTTGTTTGTGAACATCCTCCCCAGCCCGTTGATCACATTGACTTAGTTTGTGAATCTGACGCTTAGCTCGTCAATGGTCTCACTGGGCTCCATGGCAAACGCGTCGAACTTTTGTAGCTCTAATTCGAGCTTGTTCTCTTTGATCTGCGGGGTTCCTTGGCTCAGTACAGCCAGGGCATCCCAAAGTTATTTCGTCGTCTTGCAGTCTTGCACCCTCCCAAGGTGAGAATCACCGAGCATAGTCAGGATTGCATTACGCGCAACTCGGTCGAGGTTGTGCAGCTTTTTCTCTTCTGGTGTGAAGGCTGATTTTTCTTTAGCGACCTTAGCGCCGATCGCGCTCCTACACCTCCCACGGCGCAAATTATACGTTGTCGATCATGGGAATGATGGGTCTCGTCTCAAGGGACGTCCGTCATGTCGTCATGCGGCGATGTGAGGTATGCCTCCATTCTCACACGCCATACCGTGTAGTTCTCTATTAAGAACATCGGTACCATCCGAATACCTGACATATCAGACATTATGGGTAAGAGTATAAGGATATATGAAGAGATGCTTGTGCAGTGAAAACGTTTTCAGGATCTGTTCGAGAAGAGCAGTATTTCAGAACCGGTTGTTCAGAAGAACACCGTGCGCTCTGATACAAATTGTTGGTTCGGAGACGATAGTCAGGTGTAGAGGGGGGGGGTGAATACACCTGATCACAGTTTCTTTTTCTCAGAACGTGAAGGACAGCTGAGCTGTAGGTTGCAACTGATGAACAGTGCCAGATAGTAACCTTCGATCACGGGTCAGAAGTATGTCAACTACTGAGCTCTCCTACTGACTTTTGTCAGTACTTGAAACTCAGTCGGAGACGTAGTGTGGATAAGAGCGTGGGGCCCGGAGATTCGTCTCAGTTTGAAAACGTGTTTTCGCAAGTTAAATTCTTTTGGCTAGTGCGCTTTGAAAATATATTTTATGCAAAGATATAATTTTTAACCAATTTGTATGCAATGCAATAAAACAGTAAATAACATAAGTAATTTTTAACGTGGTTCGGATACGCAAGATCTTACGTCCACGGTCCTGCCGAACAGGAGTTCTTGTTGATTTATCTGAGCAAGTCTCAGCAAGGAATCTGTGCACTGGACATACCCTTCTAAGTTATAGTCCTTAGCGACTTTACAATTCAAACCAAAGTTTGAAAGGGAGGGGATAATATCCAACTAGGAAGGAGTTCTTACAATAAGAACAATTCACAGAAAGTGAACTCCTTCGAGTTTCTAAGCTATAAATTTGGCAATGAGCTTAGCTAGAGAAGAGGGATCTAAAGAACTCTAGAGAGTAGAACTAATGATATTCTATTAGCAAGTTCTTCGCTGGATTGACCTTGAATGCGCTAGAGTTGTTCGAAAGCTTGAGCGTTTTTCCCTTGATATCCCGTGCGTGAAGCTCGGATTTCTTCTCTATTTATAGTTGTGAGCAGGCATATGTCCGTTGGAGAAGACGATGCCATGTGTCACAAGCTTTCAAAGAAAACGGCCATAAATTCGAATTGTTGCAGCAGAGTTGTTGGACACTGTACATGAGAGCAGCTTTAGTTGGTCAGAGCAGATAAAGCGTTGTCGGCTTCTCATTGGTCGAGGTTTGTGGTAGGTGAGAATGTGTTAGCCGTCAGAGTTGACTATTCTAATCCTCGTATGTCTTCTGCTGACTTTCAATATGACTTTAGCAGCTGAGTCATTTTCTATCGGATATAGTAGACTTTAAGCAGTCTCTATGTTCTTCGTCTGAGTCGGCTGACAAGAGATATTCTCTTGAGTATGGTCAGCCGATGACTGTGAAGGTACTGAGCTTGCATATAGTTCTTCTGCTGATGTCTGTCAGCTGATGAGATGTCTTCTACTGAGGCGAAGATCAGCTGATGACTTAAGAACGCAAGCAATTACACTGATGACGTGGGGTTCTGGAAAGTAACCTCGTCAGAAGATCAATCCAACAATTCCATAGTACTACTATGATTTCCCCCAATATTATTTTAACCACTAACAGTTGAATACCATCTACTGACTCATAACCCAACATCTTGAGCTCGTCTTCACGGCTCTCGAGACTTCCGGCCTAGAGCTTCTCGTCTCGAAGCAACCCAGAGTATACTTGCCCAGACAAGTTGTAGAAGTTTACTACAACTGGAGAACCCTAGATACAGGGGTGGAGGAATCCAGGTTCTCATACTTGGAGGAAGTTGTCCCTCAATCTTGGGATGCCAGTGAACACATCATCGATATCCGATCCGACGTGGAGCTGACCTTTGATCTCCCAGCGCGCGGAGTCTCACCCATTGGATACAAGGAGAAAGAGATCAACTCCTATGTTCAGAAATTCTGTGGCAGAAACGACGTAGTCTTCAAGATAGCTCTGCCGAAGAATCTGCTGCTACCAAAGTACCGAGGGCTCGCGTACATTGTTTCTCACATTCTTATGAGCTCAGCCGGTTTGTATGATCAGCTATCCAACCCTCGCATTCAGCTGATGATGATAATAGATGATGGAGTCAGAGTCAATTGGACTGACTACTATGTAGCCGAGCTTAAAGCTTAGGCTCAGAAGTTCGCAGCGATGCCCACTGGTGAGAGAAGTCTTATAAGTGTGGGAAAGCTATTGTACTGGACAAAGATGTCCGTACTTATCAAAGAGTCAGTATCAGATCGCTCAGCCTTTGCTGATGCGAGATATTTCGACCGCAAGCTCATAAAGTTCAAGACAAGAGCCGCTGTTGAGAAATCCATCGGGCGAGGGCCGCCTGAGCAGAAAAGAGTCACTTTCGACTTGCCCCCTCGCACCGACCCGCCTAAGAGGAAGAGGCTCAGTAAGCCTGGACCTTCTGAGGTTCCAGCAAAACTTGCCTCTCCTCCACCCACTCAGGAGGATCCACCACGCTGAAGTCTTACCAAGCTTAAGACCAGCTAAGTCACCGAGATATTGGTTCTCCACTAAGGTCAGTTAGGAGAACACATCTCACTGTGATCCATCAATACACCACCTTAAGTGTACCAGTAAAGACAAGCAACTAAGACAAGCCATTTCTTATCTAAACTGCAGCTTAAACCGACAACTTATCCTTAAGTTGTCTCAGCTGTGATAACTGTTTATATCTTGTCAGTTCAACCAATTTGTGTTGTCTTCTGTGATACCCGACACACCACACAAATCTAACTTTTATACAAGATAAATGATAACATGTACAAATATATATATTTATCAGATAGGAGAATAAAATAGTGGTAGGGACAAAACACATTGTATACAAGCATAAAATTCGCTTCTAGCTACAAAATCCGAACAAATCACCCATGTGTATCTTGAATAGGCATCAATGACTACAAGAGCATATTTCTTTCCTCTGATCATCACTGCAGACTCTAGCCCAAATAGATCCATGTGCAGCAATTGAAGGATCCCATCAGTAGAAGGTAACAAAATTGGCGAATTGCTAGATTTGGTTTGCTTTCCCTTCAAGCATGCTTCACAATTCTTGTGTTTCTTGAACACTTCATTGGGCAGTCCTCGAACTTTAGCATCACTTGCTAGCTTGTTCATCGTTTTGAAGTTCAGATGGCTTATCTTCTATGCCACATACACACTGTTTTGTGATTGACTTAGTATGTGCTGGCAAGCAAGCTTGAGGTTCAGCGGTATTGCAATCAGCATAATAGATATTTCTTCTCCGCGAGCTGAAAGGAGATTAAGTTGAAATCCTTCAACATATGATACTCTGGGAACTATTGCAGTTCCTATCTTCAGTGTTTCGTATCCCCTTATGTATCCTTTGGAGTTGTCACCAAATTCGATTATGGCTCCTTCTTGCTTGAGCATAGTTGGTCGCCAGATTCTTTTGATGCGTCGTAATGTCTTGAGCATCCGCTATCAACGATCCATGGTCCTTTAGCCCCTGCAAAACAGAAACAGATTCAGGTACCCTTTGGGTTCAGGTTGGGTCCTTAGAGGTTTGTGGATTTTGGGTCCCAAACTTGTCAAACAACCCTGATGGTTTCAGATTTCTTCTTGTCCTTGTTGTCAGCTAATCTCTCTGCTGAGCTTGGAGATACTGACTTCTTGATCTTCTAAGGTTCAGATTTCTTCTTCTTTTCAACCTTTGGGCTTTTGACTCTGGGCTCATAATAGTATGATCCATACTTAGCTAGATGAGTCCATTGATGGCCATACTGTTTGGCCCATTTGACCTTCTTGTTTCCCCCTGAGTTGGATCTGGGTGTTCTGGGGCTTGAACTTTGGGTCATCTTCTGATAGCTGGGCTGAGGTGCTTTCATTTTCTGTTTATTCTTTGTCTGAGGGGTTGAAGATTCTGTATATTGAGTTCCCCCTTGGACAAATCTGTCAGCTAGCTGATCTGAACTTTTTTGTCTTGGGGTATTTGCTTCATAAGTGTAACCAGATCCTTCCTTCGTGGAGCATGGTCTCTGTGATCTCAGCAACTTCTCAAGCTTTTCTTTAGCTCCTATTTTTTGCTCAGTCATTAAGGTTCTCCAAACCTCATCGCTCTTCCTTAGAGCTTCATACTCAGCTCTGGACTGTGCAAGCTTGTCCCTTAGACTTGCAATTTCAGTCTCTTTCTCTGAGTTGTCCTTGGTCAACACTGAGATCTGTGATTCTTGTTGTTGAGACTTAGTCATCAGAGAATTAATCTCTTCCTTCTGACTCAGAGGTCCTTCAGACTGAGTAGAGTCCTGACTCCTCAGTGAACGTCTCTGATTCTCAGCTCTTAGGAGCTCCTGAAGTGTTCTACTGAACTGTTGGCTCATTTAGATCTATTCCGCAAGCAAATCTTCGTATGCGAGAACCACATCTAGGGATTCATCTACAATAGAGCTTGTGTCGTATGTGCATGGTGAATAGGGGCATATATTAAAGTTAGAATTTACCTCAGCCTCTTCTCCAGCCATAAGACACAGTTCAGTATCTTAAGCTTCGATTGTCATGAAGGTTGCATCATCATCGGATGACTCCATGAATTGCTCTTCATCACTCAAGAAATTGCATAGTTCTCTGGATATGTAGGCTTGTCTCTTCCTAACGAACTTGTCGCGCCTGGCTTGCCTTTCAGCTCTTTCAGCTGCCGTGAGCTCTGGACAATCATATTGGTAATGCCTAGTCTTTTTGCAGTTATAGCATGTTGAGCTCATGCCTTCCTCTCTTGGTGTTTCTTTAGGTGCATTGGAGACAGTCTCAGCATTCCTGCATTCAGGTAGAGATATTAGATTCACTTTTCGAATGAGCATTTTCTCTCTTACCTTGATAGCTTTTTGAAGATTTCTTCATTTTCATCTTTCTGAGCTTGTCCTTCTCCTTCTGGTATTTGACTGAAAGGAGAGTGTATTTCTCAGCTAAGTTATCAGTAGTAAGGATTGACATGGAACTTCCAGCTGATTGACTTGTAACTAACGGACTAGCTCCAGGTGTGCTAACTGTTGCCTTGTAAGCATGATCTATTAGCACTTCAGTCTTAGTACATTGGGTGTGTGGAAGATTGAACTCAAACTCCTTTGCTTTTAGTTCTGAAAATATATAATCAGGAGTAACAGAGTTTAAGTCAATTCTTCTTAAACACGTAGCAAAGAGTACCACTTGGGCCTTGAAAGAGCCCTTAGAACTTAGTGTTGGTCTCTTTGTTGCTGAATGTTCTCCCTAGTCCATTGATGATGTTGATTTGATTTGTGAATTAGATGTTGAAATCATCAATTGACTCTCCAGGTATCAAAGCAAACGCCTCAAGCTTCTGCAGCTCCAACTCCAATTTATTTTCTTTGATTTGTGGAGTTCCTTGGCTCAGCACTGCGAGAGCATCCCATAACTCTTTTGCAATCTTGAAGCCGTGCACTCTACCGAGGTATGAGTCACTGAGCGTAGTCAGTATCGCGTTGCGTGCGACTCGGTCAAGATTGTGCAGATTTCTCTCTTCTGGTGTAAAGAGACTTTTGTCCTTGGGAACCTTCGCACCGGTTCTGGCACCTATTGCTCCCTCAACTATAAGTTTGACGTGGGAACAATGGGTCCTTTCTCCAGGACGTTAGTCATGCTGTCATACAGTGACGTTAGATATGCGTCTATCCTTACAAGCCATACCACATAGTTTTCTGCTGAAAACATTGGTACCGTCCTTATACCTGAAATATCAGACATTTTTGAAAAATATGGTGTAGGATGCTATGAAGAGTTGCAAGTGCAGAGAAAACGGTTTTTCAGGATCTGTTCGAGTAGATCGGTTTTCATAAAATGATAATCCGAAGAACACCGCTCTGATATCAATTGTTGGTCCAGAGACGAGCCTCAAGTGTAGGGGGGGGGTGAATACATCTGAAAGCGAATTATTACTCAAAACGTGAAAGTTAGTAGGACTGAATATTGCTACTGAACAAGTCAGTTTCCAGTTAAGCTTTCTAGATCGCGTGGGCAGAGAGTTCCTCTATCGAGTACGGTCCTACGACTTATGTCGGTGAACGATAGTTCGATATCGAAAATTGTGTGCGAAAGTGTTGGCCCAAAATATGTTCGTCTTAGTTGAAAACCCTACCCGTTTTATGTTGTTTGATTTAAAGTCAGTTTTATGCAATGTGAACAGTTATCAATGCAACAGTAAATCAACACAAGCAATTAAGTGGTTCAAATACGCTGGATCCTACGTCCACTGTCCTGAACAAAGCAAGAGTTCTTGATTAGCTTATACTGAGGAAGTCTCGGTCGATTTGTGCTACCTGGACAAATATGTTCTTGTTTGCTTATATTGAGCAAGTCTTAGTTAATCATGCACGTGGACGGATATCTACTTATAGTCGTAGTGACTTTATAATCTCAACCGTGAAGGTTTGAGTTTATCCAACTATGAAGGAATTCTTACAATAAGAACAGGTTCACAAAGATGAACTCCTTCTAGGTTTCTAAGCTAATGATATTACAATTAGCACGCTAAGGTTAGAGAAGGGAAACTAAAGGATCTCTAGAGAGAAGAACTAAGACGATCTTTCAAATAAGCAAGTTATTTGCTGAGTTTGGCTTTGAGTTCGCTCGAGTATGATCGTTTGAATGCTTGGTTCCCTGTTATTTTCTTCTTTGCATGAAGACTCTTCTCTATTTATTGTCTTTGATTCATGAATAGATCCGTTGGAGGAAGTCTAGACACGTGTCGAATAAGATAAGGAAAACGACCATATCGATTTTGAATATCGTTGTAGAGATTTCCTCTTTTTCAGTCTAGGAACAACTTTATGGAAGAGTAGGTAGAATGTTGGCAGCTCCTCATTGGTCGAGGTTATGAGAGTAGGTGAGGCTTGTTCAAACTCCAAATGTACGATGAGTTGACTTCCTCTGAATCCTCGGACATTATTGAATTTTCTCCTACTTCCATTCCCATGCTTCTGAGATTTCAGCTCGTGGCTCGAATTCCTTTGCAGATTCAGTTGGTTAGCTTACCCAATTGACTTCTTCGATACTGAGTTCCTTTGGCTGAGTGGTAGATCTTCTACTGAAGCATTAACTACTCAACTCTAGCCTACTGAGTTCGTAACATGTTGAACTCAACTAAGCTATTACATTATCGAAGGCTCATCATTCTACTAGGGCTTTTGAGATCTTTAAATATTATGATACTGAATCTCATCCCAACACAGCTCCCATTCGATTTCATGTTTTCCTCTCCCTTACGGATTCAAATTCTAACATAATACATCAATTACACCAAAATTAGAATATTCGATGCAATATTTTAGATACTAGCCAAAAGATGAGAAACAGATTCAAAAAACTATCCCCAATTGTGCATCCTAATTCTCAACAACCAAACCCCATGAGCAGAAGATAATCTTGATCCAAAGCTCTATTCAAAGGTACACATGATTCCTCAAAATGAAATGTCAAATCAATATATTAATTCAACTGGTCAAACTTTGCAGTTTGCGCCTCTTAACTTCATTTCAATACACACCACATTTTTCTACAATATACTTTTACAAAAATACTACATGAATTATTCCAAACACAATTCTTTGGAGATGTTATATAAAAATGATGGTTAAGTTGAGTTCAATATGTTCACAAATACACCGAATAAATGAATACCTGAGTCCCATTTATAATTCGTGATTTTATCCTCCCAAATTCCCAATCAGCACTAGTAACAACATTTTGGAACTACAACAACACAAATATTGTATAAATGTGAGTGCCACCATTACAATTTAACTGCAACTTTTTGGTAGAGAAAAACTATTGGAAACCTAATTATTTAAAGAAATTGAAGATATGTTTACTTGCTATTTATTCCATCTCAAAGGTTGCGGCGCATCTCAGTTACTCCTAAACTTTCTATCTAATCATATTTTTAATGCATGAGAAATTGAAACAAATGTGGTTTACTAATTTTGCACCTCAAAGGTTGTGGCGCATCTCAGTTACTCCTAAACTTTCTATCTAATCATCTTTTTAATGCATGAGAAATTGAAATAAATGTGGTTTTCTAATTTTGCACCTCCAACATGTGGTTCTTAACTCATTAAATATGGCTCCAGAGAGATACCCCTTACAGAGAAAGGAGATAGTAGGTGGCTCCAGAAATGCTGTTTATTACATTTCATCTCACATATGTAGAAATATACGGAGTAATTCAACCAATATTTTGTTAAATCCATCACAGTCTCATAACTACTATCAAATTAGCAGGAAAATCAAATTTTCCATAAATATAAAATACCAACACATTATTGAATTATCTTAAGCAAATACCGAAACTATAAAGGAGATAAAGTTATTGAAAGTGATAGCAGATTCAGGCCGAAACACAAAATGAAGTGACGAGGTAGAATATATGACCTAAATGAATAAGCTTTACCTGCTAACGATCGATACCATTTTCAATGGAACAGGGCTTCATGGTAAATTGAGTAACCAAATCGACGGCACATGGCAAGTGAATGAATTCGTCAAAATTACCTCTGCGGCGGCGACCGGACCAAGCAATGACGGAGGATAAATGGTAGCGAAGTTGGGTCACGCAAACTCATTAATGAAATTCGCCTTAGAACCCCCAAAACAACAGCAAACGAAGCCATAGCTTACCAGAGTACTTGATACTAGTGGTTGCCCGAGCATGGAAGAAAAAATATTTTCCGTGAGTTGTCGAAGAAGCACAATTTCCCCCATACTAGAACATAGTAAGCGAAATTGGAGTTGGTTGTCAACAAGAAGTTGTAGCTGGAGCCAGAGCGAGTCTGTTAGTTTGAGAGTTTATACACGTGGCGAAGGTGACGACATCGGAGAGGTTGGCGGTGCAATTCGTGTGGAGCAGGATATGGTGCAGCCGCAATTTTACATTGTAGCCCAGATTTTCCATATCCCTTTGAAGCAATAGCCTTATTAATCGATCTAGACTTTTGAGGAAATTTCTTAAATGTCATTTTGATTGACAACAACAAATACAGAGGTTAATGGCAAAATGGAGAATATTTAACGAATGAGGGTTATTTCGACATTTTAACGAAAGCAAGTAGGAGGTCTGAAACTTTTTAGTGTAAATAAAATAAAGGTGTAAAATAAAGTGTAGTAAATGTATAAATACCCAACACTCCACACACGTCACCCCCCCTTGTGATCGGCTCCCAAATCTCATACCTCTTCCAATCTCTCTCTCTCTCTCTTGTGTGTGGCCCCAGCAGATCCAGAAACTCCAATTTTCTCTCTCTCTCACACACACGCAGAACAGCAGCAAGCCTTTTTCTCTTTTCTTTTGCCTTTGCTTGTTTACAAATTTAAGCCTCCTTTCATGGCTTCTTTTCACTTTTCTGTACCACTAAAATCCTTCTCTATCTAAAAAATGTCAGCTTTGCCAAAGTTTCCGAGCTCGTTTCACCACTCTTCTCCGTTGATGTACCCTGCTACTTTTCCGCTTTAAATGCAAGTGGGTGTGCTGAATTTTGAATCAACAACGCGCTGCTCTGTTGCCAAGCTGTGATTTTGAGTTGGTTTTGATTTTTTTTTCCACAGGTAACTTCCTCTCTTTATTCTTTCTCAGAAATTGGATTTTTGGGTTTTGATCTTTTGTTGATTTTTTCATCCGGGCCGGTCTCGGTAGTCGGAATGCTTGAGTGTGTGTTGTGTGTGCGTGTCAGTGCGCTTCTCTCTCTCTCTCTCTCTCTGTCTTTTCTGGCTTGGAGAAAGAAGAAGTTGAGATTTGGGAGGTGTGCTGATTGTTCTGATTATGTGATCCTATAAAATGATTTAAAAATCTTGTTTTTTTTTTCTTCAATATTTGGTAATGAGGCTCTTAGAAAGAGTATAAATTTCATTTGATTTCTTCTCTTTGATTATTTCTCTCTTCCTGGACTAGGATATTTTTTGTAGTGTGTTTAGTAAATCTTATCTTCTTACAATCTGATCTTTCATGGGGTTTGGTTTGTCAACATAAGGAATCTTTTGAATTGTTTCTTCTTGCTTTCAGCGTTTCTTTATCCTGCTTAGCTAGAAATGTCGGCTTCATCTTATCAAACAAAAAAGTATTCGTGGACACTGTTTCGTCATTTATGGCTTCGTCAAGATGCTATCTAGATTTTTTCATAAAACACTCGAATCAAAAGGGTTTTGGATTATGTGGTTTAGTTCTTCTGAAGATTTCATTATATGCTAGCTGCTCCTGCTGCTGCTGTTTGTTTTTTATTAGGTGGCTCTTGAATCTTTCACGTTTGTCTTGTGTTTACATTTAGTATTACTAGTATAGTACAGTGGTTTAAGCTAAATGAACTCTTGCAATATTGATATTTAATGTAAGTCTCTGAAAAAGAGGTTAATTTGAGTAAAAACATGGGAAATCTTGGGGAGATTTCGAAGCAATTTATGGTTCGTCTGGCCAAAATAGTTGTATTCTTTCTTGGGATTTTTCTCATTGTCTTTTGCCATCTTTTGAACGTGCTTTGAGTGTTAAGGGCCTCTTGTTTGCCATTTAACATGGTAAAGTTTGTGAGGGATATGTTTGATTAAGTTGTGTGTGATGCTTTAGTTTCTTAATGTGACAAAATGTGTTAAATTTTATGGGACTTTTGATGCTCCTTATTCAGCACAAGAGTAACTTTTTCTCCTCTTATTTTAGGCGAATTGGAGCACGAATATGCAGTGTACTAGCTTCACTCCAGTGTACTACCATGCGAGGGATGTTAATGTCGGTGCAAGTGGCTATTCTTGGCACCCATATGATAGTAATGCTAGCTATGGAGAAAAAAGAGACCGCAACCTTTCTAAGCCACCGTGTGAGCAGTACTTGGGCTATGACAAGGAAGGGATGAAGCAGATTATACAGAACCATGAAGCCACTTTTAGATATCAGGTATTTGTCGTCTCTCCATTCATCTTTTCTTGAACTCGAATTGATATTTTTCTTGTTCTTCCTTTGTTTCATCTGCCATTGTTCCAATAGTCTTAGTTTCTAAGTGAAGTTTTGCGTCGACATTGTTTGTCTGTGTAAAAATAGGGGTGGGTTCTACCAGCAAGGGCAATCTAGTTGGATGGTCTTAGAACAGTACTGCAATGTGAGAGGAAGCAATGATGATACGGTTTCATATATTTTGAGAGAGTTGTGTAATAAATCTCTCTAAATTGAGTCTCCAAAAATATAGTAACCACTTCAATTAGTACAAGGATAACGAAAATATAAGTGAGAGTTTATTGATAAGTGACTGAATTTTTTTGTTTATGCTCATCTTTCATACATATACGAGGTAATCTAGCAGTGTTTAGTTGTTGACTTGTTTCATGCTTTATATTCCCAGGTCCAGGAACTACATCGACTACACAGAAGACAAAGGGACTTAATGGATGAAATGAGGATGAGAGAGATCTTTTCACACCGTTTATTATCAAGGACGTCTGAATCAATTCATTCGCCCTTGTCTCATGCCGGGGCTGAGTTTGTTCAAAACCATTCTCCTGTAACAAACTGGCTCTTTGGAAATCTTGCATCTAGTAAGTTAAAATCAGGGGATGGTCAAGGGCCTACACATTTTGTCGTGGAAAACTTGCAGAAATCCGCAACAATGCAAACATATTTGTATGTAAGAAGAAACAGTAACAATGATGTCCAATTTATGTCACCCGGCTGCAAACGAAATGGAAATGATATTGTCAACCTTGATGATCAAGGGAAGGAATTCAAAGCTGGTTCGGATATTGGTTCAGTTAAAAGATGGGATTTGTCTAACTTGAGTTCAAATATCAACAAAACAATTTGTTTCATTGATCTGAACAAGCCCATTGAGCTTGACTCACTGCCTACTACTTCATCTGGTCCTCTTGAAGCTTTTACTGGGCATAACAAGACTGATTGCAGTGACACATTTGTTCCGGAATCTATTGTTCGTATGAAGAGTGATGATGGCAGCCCAGATGGTGTGAATTTGTCAATGGATATTGATTTGAACTCCATGCCTGTGAATTGTTTTTCTGAGACGGAGATGAATCTTGATAGCCCTCGATATATGAAAAGGAAGTGTTCTGAAGTCGAAACCGTTGCAGGCAAGAGGATCGGCTACAGCTTTGTGAAAACAGAAACTTACATTGACTTGAACACTGATGTAGCAGACGAGCTTTCTCTGCCTCTCTCGGGTTCTACTCTTCTGGTCAAATCAGCAGAAGATACAGAGGTGAAGGGTCCGGTAACTCCAGAAAACGAGGAGAGTTCTCCTCCAAGAGGAAAATCTGCTCTTTCACCGGAACAAGGGAGAAAGAGCCATTCATCGAACTTGATACCGTTGCTGCCCATACTTTGGTTGAAATTTTCTCTTCTGCAAACTTCAAGAATCTATCTTGGTTTGCTGAATTTGTTTCTTCCACCGGAGATGATCTAGAAAATCAAACTGAGGAAAATGCTACTATGTTCCAGAGGTCCTGGAAGAAGGGCAAGAAGAAGGGAAATAATTTACTCAATGACTTGCAACCAAAAGGTCCATTGAAGAGAAAACAAGGCAGTAAAGCAATTGCAAAACCAAGACTCTATTCCAACTTATCTTCTTCAGATGTGACTAGGAAGTCGATATTGAAGCAGGGCATTCCGCAGAGGTGGGGAACGACAAGGAAACGACGAGGAGGCCGAAGTGGTAAGGCTACTTATTCCTTCTCATTAGCTGAGATGACTAAATTTTAGGACATGTTCCATAGAATATAAGCATGTTTAGTTGTTGGAATGAGATTCTTGGTAATGAACATTTGTGTGCATATACACATATCAGTCTTGTTCCATATCTGGTTCAGTTGTAGGCTTTTACATTGATTATTGGCCAGTGCACTGAAACTTCACAAAAGGTGCTATTATAATAAATTAGTACTGAGATTATATGTATATATATCACATAAGATTAAAAGTTGTACAGAGTACAATTTAAAAATATATATAGTTTTGCATCAGATAAAAAAATAATATGGATGTAAAGATAGCAACTAGTTTAGTCTAAATAAATGATCTACTAGAAACATCTCTTTCTCAACATTGTCATCAAGAGAGAAAAATAACCTAATACATTTGGATCTCGAACAAGTTTCAATGTAGCCATTTGTATTTGCGGGTCTAATAAAATTTCAAATTTTGGCAATTCTTTGATAAGCTTATTGCGATTTTCTATATTTCTTGATCAATTCTAGCAATACCTTCCACAAACTTGGTCATTTGTTCCTCAAACTTAGCCATACGAGTGATAAGTACGTCGGTCATAAGCTCCAAACTTACAATCAAACCATTCGTATTTATCTTCCTCTTTCGACCATAATATGTTGAGGCACCTTCATCGTTCGATAAAGTGCCCGATGATACAATATGACCATTATCTTCATCAGAAGGTTCATCTCATTGATTTAGATTTTGCCCTATTTCTACATCGTCAACCACATGTACTAGAATCTCAGCCAGCAGCCTAGTGATCGCAAGCATTATTAGATTCATCATATTTCTTCTCTCCGTATGCATACGTGTTATTGTTATGATGTATAAAAACTTTTCCTCGCATTTAAATCTAACCCTGTCATCCTCAATCTTAAATAGATCACCTAAAAACAATTCAGTACATAAAATGAAATGTCGAATAATTGTATTTTTTATAATAAATAATCGCGACAACAAAGATTTAAAAATAAAAAAATAGAAAATAAATAAAAAGTCATAACAACACCGTAATCAACATAGACGTACAAATTGGGTACCAAAACTTAAAAAAACACCAATAAGTTGCATGTCATTTGATCATATGGTTCACGTTTTTCAGATTTAAAATAAAAATAAAAGAAAAATCCGTTATGAATCTAGGTAAAAAACTAAGATCTTGATGTACCTTGTGGAGAGAAAATCGATTTCGGTCCTTTAATAAGGCCTCTGTCCGATTTTGGTGTGGCAATGCCCGATTTTGATCTTGTAACTTTATACAGTGTCTGATTTTTGTCATCTAATATGGTAGTGATCGATTTTGATCCTATAACTTTAAAATGTGTTCGCTTTTGGTCCTGTTAGGATTAGTTTATCTGATAAGATTTGAAGATCCCAAAACTCCTAGCTGAATGATGGACATTCGATATTGTAATAGCGTAGTTTGAGTTCAGCAGTTATAACTTAGTTGGCTAGAGTTCAATAACTGTGGATTCAGTAGAAGACTCTGCACTCAGCTGAAAAACTCAGTATCGAAGAAGTCAGTTGGTCTGTCAATCACCAAATGAATCTGCAAAAGAAATCGAGCCAGCGATTGAAATGTTCAGACGAATTTCGGTAGAGGACAATCAAGCGACGGTTCGAGGATTCAAAGGAAGTCAACTCATTCTACTTTGAGTTTGAACAAGCCTCACCAACTATCATGTACCTCGACCAATAAGGAGCCGACAGCGCCTTGTCTGCTCGTCATAAAGCTGCTCCTAGCCGGAAAAAGAGGAAATCTCTACAGTGCCTCTACTCAACGTTCAAATTACATATGGCCGTTTTTCTTGTCTTATTCGACACGTGGCTAGACCCTCTCCAACGGATCTATTCACAAATCGAAAACTATAAATAGAGAAGTGTCTTCATGCAGAAAGACAACAACACCAGGAATCAAAGCGAACAAGCCCAAACCTCTAGCGAACTTACAAGCGACATTCAAGCGAAGAACTTGCTCATAGAATTAGATATCTTTTAGTTCTTCCTTTCTAGAGAATTATTGTTCCCTTTCTCTATCTAAGCGTGCGTATTGTAAATTCAATAGCTTAGAACCTCGAAGGAGTTCATATTTTTTTAACTGTTCTTTCTTGTAAGAACTCCTTCACAGTTGGAGAATCTCTAACCTTAAAGGTTAAGAAGTGTAAAGTCACTATGATTATAAGTAGATATTTGTCTTGTGCACAGATAACTGAGACTTGCTTAGTATAAGCAAACAAGTTTTGAATATGTCCTGTGAACAGATCACTGAGACTTGCTCAGTATAAATAATACAAGTTCTCCTGCTTAGTTCAGGATAGTGGACGTAGGACCCTGTGTGTCCGAACCACTTTAAAGATCGTTGTATCGATTTTTACTGTTTCATTATTATAACTGTTCATTCAGCACTCAATTGGATTTTAATCAACTTGCATAAAAACGGACTTTCAACTGAGACGCATATCTTAAAAGGGCCTACACTTCCGCACACAACTCTTGTACTGAACTATTGTTCACTGACATAAGTCAGTAGGACCGTACTCAATAGGAGATCTTTCAGCCTACGCGATCGAGAAAGTATATCTGGCCAACTGACTAGCTCAGTAGCAATCTTCAGCTAAAGCTGACTTTCGCGTTCTGAGTTTGGAATTGCACTCAGGTCTATTCAATCCCCCCCCCCAACACCTGAACCGCGTCTCTGGACCAACAATTTGTATCAGGGCGGTGTTCTTCTAAGATCATCATTATCTGTTTATTGGTCTTAACTCGAACAGATCCTTGAAAACCGTTTTCTCTACACTTGCATCTCTTCACAACATCCTATACCATATTCTACATCATGTCTGACTTTTCAGGTATTAGGACTGTACCCATGTTTTCGTCAAAAACCTATGCGGTATGGAGGGTGAGGATGGAGGCTCATCTTACATCGCTGCATGACAGCATGGCCGACATTCTTGAGAAAGATCCTATTGTTCCTATGATTGATAGTGTCGAAATCATAGTGGAAGGAGCAGCAGGTGCCAGAATCGGTCCGAAAATCCCCAAAGACAAGAGCCTCTTCACACCTGAAGAGAGGAAGTTGCACAACCTCGACCGAGTCGCACGAAATGTGATACTAACAACTCTTAGTGACTCTTATCTTGGCAGGGTGCACGAATGCAAGACAGCGAAGGAGCTATGGGATGCTCTAACTGTTATGAGCCAAGGAACTCCACAAATAAAGGAAAACAAACTAGAGTTAGAGCTACAGAAGCTAGAAGCATTCGCTATGCTTCCAGGAGAGTTAATTGATGATTTTAGCATCAGATTCACGAATTAAATAAACATCATCAACGTTCTGGGGAAAATATTCAGCAATAAGGAGACCAACACCAAGATATTACAGGCTCTTAGCAGACCCAAGTGGTACTCTTTTGCTACATGTTTAATGAGAACTAAACTGAACTTTGCTAGCTTTAAGAGTCTTTAACTACCGAACCCTTTGCATGGAAGAAAGCCCTCATGTTGTATTTAATGAATTTACTTATGAGAAGAGGATACAAAAATCTCAGTGGGATGATGAAGAAGTCAGCAGCAAGCTACATGATCTAAGCTTGAACGATAACGTAGAAAAGACCCAGCATTGTTGGGATGATAATTCAGATGATGAAATCCAGAACCAACTAACGAGCAATATAGCTGAACCTATTGATCCTACTGATCAGAATCAATCCCAGGTAACTCGGGTCTATGAAGAAACCCCATTGGTAACTGAGATCTCTATTGAGAATAACAACTCAGGGGGAACTACTAATGTTCCTAAGTTGAATGCCCCTGAATCTGGTGACTCAGTAGATCTTGATCTTGTTACTAGATTGCTTCAAGCACAAAATAGCACTACTGAAATTCCTCATAATCCGACTATCTGTGCAGAATCAATTTCAGAAGATGTAACAAGACACCGTCGTTCTTGATTAGATGCTCACACTTCATACCTTATAATCGGAGACCTGTTAGAAAGCGTTAAGACAAGATCCAGAATCTGTCAAGGAGAAACCGCTCTATACTCATGTTTCTTGTCACTGAAGAACCTCATTTGACTAAGGATGCACTGAAGAATGCTGACTGGATCACCGCTATGCAAGATGAGCTCAACCAATTCACTAGAAACGACGTTTGGGAACTTGTTGACAGACCATGCATCAACATGTAATAGGAACTAAGTGGGTCTTCAAAACAAGTGAGAAAACAATTTCATCGTTCGGAACAAAGCCAGACTAGTTGCTAAAGGTTGTTGCCAATCTGAAGGAATAGACTTTGATGAAACGTTTGCTCTAGTCACAAGATTGGAAGCCATTCATCTGTTCCTAGCTTATGCAACTCATCAGCAGTTCACAGTATATCAGATGGATGTCAAGTCGGCTTTCCCGAACGGCGCATCAAGGAAGAAGTCTATGTAGAACGGCTTCCCGACTGCGGCGAGGGAGAAGTCAAGTATACGGACTCAAGAAAGCTCTGTACAGGTTAAAACAAGCACTCGGGGCTTGGAATGATACCCTTTCAGACTTTCTACTTCAGAAAGGTTTTCAGAAGGGAAAGGTAGATCGCACCCTATTCAGTATCAGGTCAGAAAATGACATTCTACTGGTCCAGATTTATGTGGACGATATCATCTTTAGATATAAGAATGTAACCATGTGTCGAAAATTAGAAAAGATGATGAAGGATAAATTTGAGATGTCTATGATGGAAGAAAGAATTATTTCCTTGGACTTCAAGTGAAGCAATCAAAGAAAGGAGTATTCATTAATCAAGCGAAATATACCAGAGATCTCATCAAGAAATTTGGCTGTGAATCCAGCAAATCAATGAAGATACCTATGAACACAAATCTCAAGTTTGATCTTGATAAAGAGGGAGTATCTTTTAACTCAACTGATTATCGTGCTATTATTGGTTCACTAGTATATCTAACTGCCAGCAGACCTGATACAACCTATGATGTAGGTGTATGCGCAGGATTTCAGGCGAATCCCAAGCGAAGTCATATCGACTCAACAAAGAAGATTCTCCGTTACCTGAAAGGAACACCTGATGTTGGGTTATGGTATCTAGCTAATGATAATATTGAACTAACTACCTATTCTGATGTTGATTATGCAGGATGTCGAATTGACAGGAAATCAACTGCAGGAACATGTCAGTTCCTAGGCAGCAAGCTCATATCTTGGTTTTCAAAGAAACAAGACACTCGGTAGCTACGTCCACTACCTGGGCCGAATAAATGGATGTCGAAAGTTGTTGCGCCCTTGTTGGTCCGGAGACGAGTATCAGGTGTAGGGGGTGAATACACCTGATTGCAAGTTTTTCCTCAAACCCGAAGGTTAATTGAGCTGAGTTTTGCTACTAAATGAATAGTGCCAGATATAAACCTTCAGATCACGGGTCAGAGTGATTCAGCAGCTGAGTCCGTTCTACTGACTTGAGTCAGTATGAAGATTTCAGTTGAAGAATATTGTGCGGATAAGTGTGGGGCCCGTTAGACTTCGTCTCTTTGAAAACGTATTTATGCAAGCTAAAATCATTTTGGCTGGTGCACTTTTTAACTTCGTTTTATGCAAAGGATGAGTTTGTAAAAGGTTTGAGCACAGTGCAATAAAATAGTAAACAATAAAAGAAGTTTTTAACGTGGTTCGAATATGCAAGACCCTACGTCCACGGTCCTGCAGAACAGGAGTTCTTGTTGATTAATCTGAGCAAGTCTCAACAAGGAATCTGTACGCTGGACAGACCCTTCTAAATTATAGTCCTTAACGACTTTTACAAATCAAACTGAAGCTTGAAGGGGAGGGGATGATCTCCAACAATGAAGGACTTCTTACAATAAGAACAATTCAGAGAAAGTGAACTCCTTCGAATGTTCTAAGCTAAAGATACAATAATGGAGCTTAGATAGAGAAGGGGGAACTAAAGAGTCTCTAGAGAGAAGAACTAAGGATTTTCAACTAAGCAAGTTCTTCGCTGGATTGACTTTACCGTACTAGAGAGTTGTATGCTTGTAAACTTGTGTTCCCTTGTTGTCCAGTGCGTTGAGCTTGGAGACTCTTCTCTATTTATTGCCATGACCTAGGCATGCATCCGTTGGAGAGGACGATCCCACGTGTCACAAACTTCCTAGAAAAACGGCCATATATTTTCGAAATGCGCCGCAGAGTGGTTAGCTTTCTGTACATGAGAGCAGCTTTAATGTCAGAGCAGGTAAGCTCAGGTTGCTTCTCATTGGTCGAGGTTCACGGTAGGTGACACTTCTCAGACATCAGTCTTTCATCTGAGTTGACTCTATGAACCTCGTATACTGAATGATCTATGCTGACATTTGATCGATAAGAGTTGGGCAGTCGTTTCCTTGTCTAGACTTGCAACTGAGTTGCATGCATTCAGTAGATCTGGGCAGATCATATTGATTCTTCATCTGAGTCGGCTGATAAGGATCTTTTGCTGAAGGTAGTCAGCTGGTGACTCTGAAGACAAGAGCTCTTCACACACTCAGTAGATCAAGGATCATACTAAGTCTTCTTCCGAAGTCTGCTGAAGGAAATCTTCTACTCAGAACTGTCAGCTGATGACTCTGAAGACTACTGAACTATACGAACCGATGACTTGGGCTTCTGGAATTTAACTTATCTACTGAAGTTTAGTCCAACAATACCCCATATAGGACTTAGACAAAATAATCAATGACGATAAAGATAAGTCTAGCCTATTACATCATCAAGGTTCAAACATACATAGAGTTCAGGACAGGTTTTGGAATCTTCAATTCTATATTAATACAATTCAGCATCACTACAATTTTTCCTCCAATAATGAATATTACAATATCCTCTTAAGTTCGCGAACTACTGACGTCAGTTCAACCGCAACTACTGAATCAAGCTCTAAGTACCCCCTAGCACTGATCTAGAAGACCACTAACTCATATCCCTACAATTTTCCCCTAATTGATTATGCCAAAACCACTAAGCACTAAACTACTAACCTCAGAACGACTCAGTTAATATCAACTGAACAATGAGAGAGAGGTTAACAGCTTCCAAAAGATAGGCACATCATAAGAAAAATAGGATATGTGAGTGTGTGTTAGATCATTTCAGTGATCAGTTAGTGAGAAAATAATAACATAGCCATAAGACAATGAGTGGTTGTCTGGCCAACAGAAATACTGATTTTATATATAGCAATTAATTACAATCAGTACATCATTACAAAGAGAAGAGAAGAGAGAATAAGGCTGAGATCTGAATTTCTGAATCTTGGCCTTGAAGTAAGGAGGATCAAGCCCATACGATCTGTAGATAGCTTCCCTTAGCACCTTTATGGGTGGAAGGTTAGCTGGCGATTGAAGATCAAGATCGTTGCGTCGAGCGGTTGTCTCCACTTCTTCCTCTATCTCCTTCGTACAGACACCTCCTTGAAGAGTTCTGGAAGTAAAAGGCAATTTTCTTTGAATAGCAAGAGCTTAATCTCGAGCTCAAAGTTGGGGTCATGGTTGTATTAGAATTGATCAATCAGTTCAACCGCCGGAACTCCACTCGGGTAACACTGCCATACATAATAAGCCTTGATAAATTCTTCCTTCAGCTCTTCCCATTCCTCGTTCAAGTTCCACGGGATCCACTTGTCTACGCGGCGGTATGGGGTTCTCTTCAGATGTGACTTCTGACCACCGCGTCTATAGAATTTTGAGGTTCTTGGGATCTATCTGCTCTTGTCTGAGACTGGCTCACTAACTGCTTTCTCAGTTAGCTCGATGATCTTAGCCATATCAGCCTGTCTCAATTTCTCTCTGGCTTCAGCTGATCGCATGTCCCTTGTTCTGAGGTTGAGGCCCTTCTCTACTGCGTCCCATGTGGCTTTCTCTTTAGCTTCTTGCTCTGCTGTTAGTGTAGGAGTTTTCTTCAGCCTTTCTGCAAGAGGTAGGTTGTCAGTATCGGAGTCATCAGTAAGCTCACAAGCTGGTTTCTTTGCTGATTGCTTCTGCTGAGCCATAATTAGTTGAGCCTGTCTCCTTGACGCCCTTGCCTTTGGGACCTTTGGCTTTCTCCTCAGTAGAGCCTCTTCCTCAAGTCGGGCTTCATGATCTAGCCGAGCTTTCAGCTGATGAGCCACGAGTTCGTCGTGCGCCTCTTATTCTTTCTTTCTTTTAAACTTAGGCGACGGAGGGGGAGTGCTCTCAGTGGCAATCTCCTTGCCAGGCCTCTTCGGCGGCTGAGGTTCTACGTCCTCTTCTGATCCCTCGATGAAATCGGCTACGTCGTCAATGTGTGTCTGGGCTGAGGATCCTTCCCCTGATCCTCCAGACTGCACTATCAGCTGCGGCTCTGCAGGCCCTTCGGTTGAGGCTTTTGCCTTAGCCTCTTCTTGTACTGAGGGGAGGGGGAGAGAACTGATTTCTACGTGTGACGATCCTTCCCACTTAGACTGTTCCCCTTTCTTTTCTTCTGACTCCTTCAGCACCTCCTTCCCTTTACTTTCCCCCTTTTTGGCATCATCTGCCGAGGTCAGTAATGCTTTGATAGCTGCTACGTCCTTCTGGAAGGTGTAGACATACGTCTTTATCTGCTCAGAAATGGTGTTGAAGTCTCCGACCGCATCGCAGTAGTGTACCCACTCATCTTCTTGATCTTTCTGAATCTATTTGATATGGGGCGTCAGTTTGATTCCTCTGCAGTAGAAGAGATGCGCCAAGAGAGTTTTCATTTCTGTCTGGATGATCTTCAAAGCTGTCGCCTGAGTTTCAAGAGCTTTTGTAATGCTGGAGGTGGCAAGTCTGTTCCTTTCATTCATAGTTTTCTAAACATTGGCCAGTGCTGCAGTCAGTTGCTCTGAGAATAGTTTCGACTAAACTTCTAGCAATTGCTGGCACTGAGTGGCCAAGTCCATCTTCTAAGCAGCCAAAGCAGTCTCAATGATCTCTTTGAAATTTGGAGGAGGAGCTTCTGAGATCTTCTTGACTTCTCCGGTGAGGATGTCAACCCGCTTAGTTTGAGCCTTGGTGTATTGTGACCATTTCAGGTGCACATCCTTAACTAGGAGACAATTTTTATCTCCTTGCTTCCTTATAGCCTGGTTGACAGTCCTCGAGGATAAGGTACCAATGGGTTTGACCTGGTAGGAGCATATATCGATCCTCTGCTCAGAGGCGGCGAGTTGTTGTTGTCTTGAGGAAGACGCAACGTAGAGTTCTAAACCAAGAAATGAAAAAGTAGAGTGATGTGGATTCACAAAAACTTTGTGGATAGAAACGAAAATATATATATATATATATATATATATATATATATATATATATATATCGAAGTAGTTATGATGAGTCAGTAATACTCTTACATAAATTCATAGTTCTAAGTTACTTCGACTAGATGATTAAGTCCTAATTTAATTCATTAGTTGATTATATCACTAACCATTTATTTTAATTGGTTTGAGCAATTTATCATGAATCCACTGATTTTTGTTGCTTCCGTTATTGCTGCTGGATTGACTGTAGGGCTTGCTTCTATTGGACCTGGACTTGGTCAATGGACTGTTGCGGGTCAAGCAGTAGAGGGTATCGTGAGACAGCCCGAGGCAGAGAGAAGAATACGATGTACTATATTGATTAGTTTAGCTTTTATGGAAACTTTAACTATTTATGTGTTGGTTTGTAGCACTAGAACTTTTATTTGCGAATCCTTTTGTTAATCTTATCCTTACCGACATTGGTTGAGAAAATAACATACGGGAAGGGCTGATTTGCAGATGAGGAATTAGTACACCAACTCGCTTTCATCCTTCTCGTTGATAGTCCAATAGAAATTCTTTTTATGAGGTGTTCATGCTTTATAACTCGAAGATTTTTTTACTCGAATTTCAAAAAAAGAATAAATAAAGGGGGGCTGGGCGATAGAAAAAACCTCTTGTAAATTTTTTAGTTTATCTATAAGAGGAGATTATATGAAAAATGTAACTGATTCTTTCGTTTATTTGGGCTACTGGCCCTCTGTCGGGAGTTTGTGTAGTGATTGGTCAAACTCAATTATAACTGGAATAGAATCCAATTAGAACATAGTAGGGACTTGGTCAAAAACAAGAAAAATAAAAAATAAAATACGATGTCAATTTCAATTTTATTAAACTGGTTAAAACCATAGACATGGTGGTTAAAAATGACGATAGGAACGAGCTAAAACCCGAATTAATTTGTAACTTCAATTTAGTCATTCGTAATTAATGCTTTGTTGCACATTGAAAAAATTATTTTAAAAAAAGAACAACAGAGTCAAAATGTGATTCAAACATACTGCACATATAAATTCACAAAAGTGAGGAAATTTCGTTAATACTAATATTTTAGCAACAAATACAATAAGTCTAAGTGTACTGATTGGTGTATTGATCTTTTATGGAAAGAGAGTGTGTGTGGGTTGTTTATTTCAAGAATAGACTGGATCTGATCGGTTGTACATTTTCCATTATAACTAGGAAAGAAAGGTGCATGATATCGCGAATTACTTTTCTTAAAAATTATATGCATGAATCATAACATTTCGTGATTAATTGGGAAATCCACTTTAATTCTCTAGAAACTAATAATAATGTGGAGCAATTAAGATGGTTAAAGCAAACCATTTAAAGTCGAGACGCAGCATGTTTCTACCGCTACGTTGATATAGAGCTGGTTTAAAAATGAAAAATGAATATTTTATCGATATAGAACACTCATCTCGATAAAATGATTTGAACCACTTATTCTGAAAAATGGTAGTTTCTCTCTTTTATCCAATGTTGAATCGAAGACCTATGCCTTATGTACAAGTAAGAAGCATTTTTGGATTTTAACTAAATAAAAAAAAATAAACAACTTTACTGACAATTACTTTTTTTTTTCAGAAGAGACCTCTATGTATTTTGGTTTTACATTAGATTCGTGTTTTTTTTCATTTTCTAGACTATGAAGAGGATAGGTTCATTACATTCATAAAAAAGCTATGAGAATTTACCCTAAGTAATTGAGCGTGAGAGCCAAATGAATCGAAAGATTCATGTTTTGTTCGGGAAGGGATTATAGAAGTTTTAAAATGAGCGGAAAGATAATCTACTTTCATTAAGTGACTTATTCGATAATCGAAAACAGAGGATTTTGAATACTATTCGAAATTTAGAAGAATTGCGCGGGGGGCATTGAACAGCTAGAAAAGGCCCGAGCCCGCTTATGGAAAGTAGAAATGGAAGCCGATCAATTTTGTATAAATGTATATTATAAGACTTTGGAACAATTAGAAAATTACATAAACGAAACGATTCATGTTTAAACAGCAAAAGACAATTAATCAAGTCCGACAACGGGTTTTCCAACAAGCCTTGCAAGGAGCTCTAGGAACTCTGAATAACTATTTGACAAACGAATTGCATTTACGTACCATTAGTGCCAATATTAGCATGTTGGGGATGATGAAAGAAGTAACGGATTAGTCTTTCTAATTTAATCTACAAAGCTTTATCTATTATAAATATAAAACAACGGCATTATTTTTTTTCTTTACAAAAAAAATGAAGAAAAACTCATTGTAACTATTCGAGTCGACGAAATTAGTAAACATCAGCACCGTACTTCAAGTAGGCGACGGTATTGCTCGTATTCATGGTCTTGATGAAGTAACTGATGGAATTAAAAGAGGAAGAAATTGTACCTTCCTCCACGTATGTTTTCCCGTTCAAATCTTCTGATCTGTGTCCCGACCTTTTTCTCCATTTCGGTGGTCAGAGAACTGAAGAAAAGAATAATGTCTCTCTTTCTTAGACGCACGTGTGCATCTTGGAATGTGTGTGTGTGTGTCTGTTTGTGAACAGAATACTAATATATATAGGCTTCAAAAGCTAATATTATATTAATATTTGTAGCCCATTAATTTAATTATATCTATAATGGACTTCTACATCAATTAGCCCATAATATAATAAATTAGTCTTTTGGGCTACTTTTATTTATCAATTAATTGACTCACCAATTAATTACATATAAACAACATTATTAAATAATACAAAATGTATTAATCTATTAATAATGATTTCGAGAGATAATAAATAACTAGACAACTAATCGGGGCCGCATTAGGGATCTAATACCGTAAATAAAGTTGGGCCTCAAATTAATTAATTATCTAAGCTCACCCGTAGAAAAATTAATTAATAAACACATATTCATTCCACTGGACAATTCATGTTGACTTACCCATTTATCCCAACTTCAGCATAGGCTTGTTTTTTAGACTTAATTGATCCCCGTATTTAAGATAGAAATATTCGTTAACTAATTAAGCTCAATGACAGCTTAAATTAATTAACATCGTATTATATTCCTGAGTAGTACCACTCGACCTTATTAATACACCTGAACTTAATCAACCGGCCGAGTTTAGTGTGCTAATCCGTACGAGTAGGGTTGTAAACGAATCAAATATTTTTTATTCGATTCGGTATTCGTATTCGAATATTGATATTCGTATTCGAATTTTTAGTATTCAAGTTTTAATATAAATATTCGATTTGATTCGATTAGTATTCATATACGAATACAAAATTATGATATTCGATTCGATATTCGAAAATATTCGATTAAATATAAATATATAATACATTTATAAAAATATTTATATATTAAATATGTTTTATAAAACTTATTATAAATTTGTTTCTTAAAAATATTAATTTTGAATCGAATAGTTTCGAATCGAATTGAATAGTATTAAATACGTACCGAATTCGAACCGAATATTCAAATAATATTGTTTAAAAAATATTCAATAAAAAACTAATCGAATATTCAAATCGAATCGAATAATTCGAACATAAATAACGAACCGAATACGAATCAACTTTAATATTCAAGAATGAATCGAATACGAATATGAATATTCGAATACGAATCGAATACCGAATCGAATACTGTTTTATTTGATTCGATTCGATTCGTTTACAACCCTACGTACGAGTTCCTCAAGGAATATTATCAACCTATTTTACTACGATATAGTTGCAAGATACGTAAAAACCAACTCGAGCCACAAATAACTACTAACACCCAAGATACGTAAATTCGGTCGCGATGACGTTCACCATAGTAGGTCAAAGTTATAGATAGTCAAATGCACTCAGCCTTAAATCTTGTGAAGCTTAAGACCAGCCTAAGTCACCGAGATCTTGGTTCTCCACTAAGATCGGCCAGAGAACACATCTCATTATGATCCATAAATACACCACCTTAAGTGTACCAGTAAAGACAAGCCACTTCTTATCTAAATTGTAGCTTAAAACGACAACTTATCCTTAAGTTCTCTCAGTTGTGATAACTGTTTATATCTTGTTAGTTCAACCAAATTGTGTAGTCTTCTGTGATACCCGACACACTACACAAATATAACTTTTATACTAGATAAAGGATTACATGTTCGAATATATATATATTTATCAGATAAGAGAATAAAATAGTAGTAAGGACAAAAACACATTGTATACAAGCATAAAAACTGATTCCAGTATACAAAATCCCAACAATTCTCCCAACCCTATACTAAAGCAAACTTTTAGTATACAATGTGTCAGTTCTTGGTACAAATTAGTACTCAACTATCTATCTATCACTGCATCTTCTCCCACTTATACAAAAGTTTCTGCCGTCCTAAGTGGGGGGCATCTCTACCACTCCTAAGCCATGAACATGCTTCTCGTAAGTCGGAATTGGTAGGCTCTTCGTGAATGGATCAGCTAGGTTGTCTTCAGTTTCGATCATCTCAATGAGCACGTCTCCTCGATTTACGAATTCTTGTATAATTTGGTACTTTCTATCTATGTGTTTAGACGCCTTGTGGGATCTGGGTTCCTTAGAATTCGCCACTGCACCCGCATTATCACAATAAATTGTGATAATCTTAGGCAAATTTGGAACAATATCAAGATCTAAGAGGAAATTATTGAGCCAAACTGCCTCTTTCGAAGCTTCTGAAGCAGCCACATACTCTGCTTCCATGATTGAGTCTGCAATGCATTTCTATTTTGCACTCCTCCATGAGATGGCTCCACCTACCAGGGTAACCACATAACCCGAGGTAGACTTCTTCTCGTCTCTGTCAGCTTGGAAATCCGAGTCTGTATAACCCAAATGCACTAGATTATCTGACTGGTAAACAATTACATAATCTCTAGTCCGTTTAAGGTACTTGAGAATATTTTTTACTGTAGTCTAGTGTGCTTATCTAGGGTTAGACTGATATCTTGAGACCATGCCTATAGCATATGAGATATCTGGTATCGTACAAAACATTGCATACATGAGGCTACCGATAGCGGAAGCATATGGTACTAGCCTCATACTTTCTATCTCCTCAGGCGTTTTAGGGCACTGATTCTTGGATAGAAAAATGTCATATCTGAAAGGTATTGAACCTCTCTTGGCATTTTGCATGCTAAAACGAGTAATAACATTGTCAATGTAGGACGCTTGTGACAAGCTTAACATCTTTTTCTAGCGATCTCGGATAACCTTGTTCCCAAGGATGTAAGTAACTTCACCTAAGTCCTTCATTTGAAACTGCTCGGATAACCACATCTTTACGTCAGATAATACTTCAACATTGTTGCCAATGAAAAGGATTTCGTCTATGTAAAGTGCAAGAAACACCATTGATCCGTTAACACGATACGGTACAAGCACACCTCGCTTGGGACAGATACAAAACCATAGGATTTGACTACCTCGTCAAAACGTTGGTGCCATAACCAAGAAGCTTGCTTAATGTTCATAAATGGACTTCTAAAGCTTCCAAACTAGATGTTCTTCGCCCTCCTTCACATAACCTTCTGGTTGTTTCATGTAGATGTCTCTACCTTTTTCAAGGTGACCGTTTAGGAATGCGCCTTGACATCCATTTGCTCGATATACGTGTTCATGTGAGTATCTATGGTAAGGAGAATCCGAATGGACTTTGTTGGGTGATGATTCTATCCTCAAAGATAGTCTTACTTAGTGGGAAATGATTCTATCTTCTATACTGAACCATGCTCAGCAGCCTAGTGCTCTGATCGTTGAGAAGATTTGAAGATCCCAAAACCCTATCCGATTGGTGAACCATTCCGTTGTAATCGTTATTTGTCTCCCGAGGTTTCGGACTCGCAGACACTCCGCTCCGATCAAGGCGCCGCAGATTATCCGCCTTAACACCGTAAGTAGAAGACTCGGTGATACCTGGACTCACAGAGCAAGATATCGAAAGACTCAGTGATATCGGACTCGGAGAGAGCAAGATATCGAAAGAGTCGGTGAACCGGACTCAACAGAGCAATCAATCGTAGCTGATCTTCGCAGACTTTCCTCGCCTATCTACCTACCGAATACGAAATCGACTCAAGATCGGGCAGGCACGAATCCGTCAAATACTTTTGAAAGACAATCGCATTGTCATATACGAGGAAGAGAGAAGTCGCCTTCGCTTGCCTTGAAGTCCGGGCCGTCTCAACCACTCTATCCACCTCGACGAATGACAAGAACACACGTGTCTTCTCACCCGCTAAAGCCGCAGCCAACCCTTTACCTAAAAAGGTGGGAAAGTACACTCGTTACCTACTTCAAAAGAGCCGTTTGCTACCAAAAGAGAGAGAGAAAGGAAGATCGTCTCCAACGGATCTTTTCCAATCTCTGCTCTATAAATAGAGGGACATTTCAAGAGAGAGAAGAGAATGCGCATAAGCTTAACGACAAAATCAAACACAAGCATTCAAACGAGCTAGAACCAGAAAACCCTAAGTCTTCCGCAAGAATTTGAAGATCTATCTCCGGCGAAAGACTACATTCACAGCTCATAGGGAACCAAGCTAAATTGTTAGAAGAGCCTGTAGTATCCAAATCGACGATACACGAACCTAAAGCTTATTTCAGCTGTTCGTCGATCTAGAAGCCACACTCTCATTCCCTATCCCTCTAACCCTAAGCTCAACAGAATATACTTATAGCTTAGACGAAGGAGTTCATATTTGAACCCAATCCTTATTGTAAAAGGACTCCTTCATAGTTGGAGAAGTTTGTCAAACACTTTAGTTTGATGTCTTTGTAAACCGGGACTTGCTCAAGATAATCCCCAAGCCACGGCTTTGTCCTATGCACAAGCCGACCGAGACTAACTCGCATAATAAATAGCCTCCCCGAACTTTTCGGGACAGATGGACGTAGGATTGTGTGATATCCGAACCACTTTAAAAATCCGTGTCTTGTTATTGCTTTCCGATACCGTTGCATTGATTTTACTGTTCATACCGAAAATCTTCTTAAAGTCATTCAACTGTCTCAAAGATATTGAACTGCCTACTTGCCGAAGCGAGACTTGCTAAAACGGTTTTTCCACTCAACCGATTTGGGCCTACACTTTTCCGCACCGCCGAACTCTACCTCGCTTTTGATACCGAATTCGACTCGCCGCCCAGCCGCGATCTCGCAGAGTCGACTCTTTGCCACACACGATTCGTAATGGCCTATTTGGTCCGCTAAATTATTTCAAGACGGCACTTTCCCCGAACAGACTGCTCGTGTTCGAAGTTGAGAAAATCGGAATCAGGTGTATTCACCCCCCCCTTCTACACTCGACCGTACACTCTGGACCAACAATTGGTATGAGTTCTTTAAGACTCTTGTTATCTTGAAACCGGACTACTTGAACGGATCCGAAAATCGCTTTTCACCGCATATCACTCTACATTCATATCTTTATTCCGTTTGGCGCGATATGTCGTGTATAAGAATGGTACCCATGTTCTCTCGTAGAGAATTATGGGGTATGGCGAGTCGAATGGAAGCACATCTCGACATCCCTCCATGATAGTATGATCGAAGTGCTTGAAGATGGACCTATTGTTCCCATGATCGATAGTGTCGTGACTCGTGCCCCACCGAAGGAGGAGGAATGGTGACCGGGAAGAAGATCCCTAAAGACAAAAGTCTCTTCACTCCCCGAAGAGAAGAAGCTTCACAACTTAGACCGAGTCGCCGTAAATGCCATACGGACCACTCTTAGTGATTCTTATCTTGGCGGGTTCGTGAATGCAAAAATGCAAAGGAACTCGGGGACGCTCTAGCGCTTACCGAGTCGTGGAACTCGAAGATAAAAGCTAACAAACCGGCGCCGGAACTACAAAAGCCGGAAAGTTTGTCTCTCACGCCTCGGTGACAAAATAGAAGATCTCGAACGCCGATTTACAAATCCGATGAACTCCATCAACGGGCTGGGAAAGACATTTAGCAACCGAGAAATTAATCTCAAGATACCGAGGGCACTGCCGGACGGACACCGGACACCTTTTGCCACTTTATTGCGACATTCCCGATTTAGATGTTGTCTCTCCCGACCATATCTTTTGTAACTTCAAAGTAAGAGTTTGAGTTCGACGCACCTCAACGAAAGCAAAGAGCCGAAGCCGACAATAAAATTGACCATGCCTTCAAAGCATCGCCAAGACAAAGATCTCCGGCCGACGAGCAAGACAACGAGTAAGACCGAACCTTCACTCAATGATCTACCGTAAGGAAGTCTCGCTCAAAAGTACGCGTTGCTCGCCGTGAAGTATCGAAAGGAGAAGGAGAGGCGCGTAAAAACCGACTAAAGCATACCGAGACACAAAAGGTAAGTCGATTATACGCCAAAAATGCACTCCCCGACTCACAATCTTCCGAATGCGTAAAAGAAGGATGACTCAAAGACCATCAAAGGATAACGAAAGCAAAGAAGAAAGAGTAATCGCTTGCTACAACTGCAAAAAACCAGGACACTATCAATATGATTGTCCTGAGCTCAGTAGTGCTGAACGCGCAGCACGTAAGGCAAGGAGAGAGAAATTCGCCCAGAAAAGACAATCCTACATAGCCGACGAAATCTCAGACGACTCAGAAGAAGTCGACTCCTTCATGGATTCATCGGATGATGAAGCAGCTTTTATGGCCCTTGAAACTGAAGAAACAACTGAAAAGTGCCTAATGGCAGGAGAAGAGGATGAGGTAAACTCTCATGAACCACTTAATTCCTCTTCACACTGCACACACGACACTATTTCAGGTGCAGATGGGAATTTGTACATCACGACCGCCTATGAAGAATTATTAGATGAACAAATTCAAATGAGTCTCGCACTCGCAAGACTCTTCAGAATTGGATACCCCGAAAGTGGAGAATCAGAGACTTTCTCAAGAGAGTCAGGCCGCTACTGAAGCCGAAGGACTTGTGTTGAGACTCAGGGAGGAGATGAACTCTCTGATGGCCAAGTCTCAGCATCAAGAAGATCGAATTTCAGTTTTGACCAATGACTTAACTCAGAAAGATACTGAACCGAGTCTATCAAGCAAGAACTGCCGTGAATTCGCACTCAAGCACGACACACCGAAAAAGAGTGATGATGTCCGGAAGAGCTCGATGACCGAGCGTTACATGGGCGCCGAAAACAAGCCGGAGGCTATGCTTGCAAGCAACAAGCCCAAGCACCGTAAGGAAGGACTTGGCTTCAACCAGGAAGCTTCCTCATCTCGCCCCCGTACACTCGGAGTGCATCTAACCGATAGGTTTGTTCGAGGGCAAACAATCAATGCAAATGTTCTCAACCCCTCAAAGAAAGAACAAACAAAAGATGAAAGCACCTCATCCTACGCATCGCATTCCGACCGTAAGATCGCACTCAAACACCCCGGGCCTACCAAGGGGGGAACTAGCAGAGTTCAGTGGCCGATCGAGATGGACCACCTCGCTGACACATCCACTCAGGATGGGTCATATTACTATGATCCTATAGTCGAAGAGGTTCCAAGAGTCGAAAAGAAGAAAAACGCACAAAAGGCAAAGGTCGCAGTTCCACCGACCTTAGAAGATCCTGACTACCGAACCCGAACGACCTTAAGAAGTCGCCTTTGACCACCCAAAGGGTCAAGTATATTGACTCAAGTGGAAAAAAACTGCCTCGAAACCACCGTGGTTGTTAGACGGATTTGGGGTTACTAAAACTAACATCTAAGGACCCAAAAACAAAATAAAGGGTACCCGAATATAATTCTGTTTTGCAGTGCACAAAGATCCTTGGTATGTGGACAATGGATGCTCAAGACATATGACGTACCAAAGGAATCTACCAAGAATTATATAGTTGAAGAAGGACCCGAATCGAGTTTGGAGACAATGCAAAAGGCTATACAAGAGGATATGGAGCACTCAAAGATTGAACCGCACAGCCTCCTGAGTATCATATGTTGAAGGACTTCAAAGATAATCTTCTCTCTCGTTAGTCAATTCTCGTGATAACTCGAATAGAGTGATTTTTGACACCGGTTTCGTGATGTCAATGATAAATCCACAGGGAAAACAGTGTTATCAGGTCCGCGTAAAAAGAATATATATGTAGCTGACTGGAACTCAGCAGAACCTGAAGCTTGTGTGTTTGCGAAAAACGACAACCGTACGGGATGGCTTTGGCATAGGAGACTCAGCCACCTCAACTTCAAAACGCTCAACAAACTAGCAAGGAACACTCTAGCAAGAGGACTGCTGAATGAAGTATTCAAGAAAGACACTCAAAGGTGAAGCATGTCCGAAGGGAAAGCAAACAAGGAATCAAAATCCACTTGTTCCATCTCCTTCCACCGATGGAATCCTTCAAATGCTACATATGGATTTGTTCGGTCCAAGCTTCTCCAAAGGACGATCGAGGCAAGAAGTATGCTTTAGTGGTCATCGATGACTACTCGTGCTACACATGGGTCATATTCATTGCCAACAAGTCTGACGTCAAAACAGAGTTACCAACGCTTCTGAAAAGGCTCAGTGTCGAGAAGAACACCGGAATTAGAAAAATTCGTTCGACGGAGGAACCGAGTTCCTTAATTCCATGGTAGAGGAGTTCTCGCAAAGCGTAAGGAATAGAGCATGAGACATCGGCCGCCCGCACACCTCAACGGAATGGAGTTGCTAAACGAAAGAACAAGACTCTCAAAGAAGCAACTAGGAACTCTACTCGCACTCGGACTCCCACCAAATTCTCGCGTAAGCAACTAGACACCGCATGTTATACTCGTAACCGATCTCTACCGACAAAGCAAAGATAAGAGAACACCATATGAACTATGGAACGGCAGAAGCCTTCTTTATCTTATTTCCATATCTTTGGTTGTTCGTGCTTTATCCACAATAATGGGAAAGATCAGCGAACACTTTTGATAGCAAGTCGGATCGGGGAGTTTTCTTAGGATACTCTCGGTCAAAAAAGCTTTCACGTATTCAACTATCGGACTCTTTGCGTGGAGGAAAGCCCTCATGTTGTTTTTAATGAGTTTGCTATCAAGACAGGAGCAATAACTCTAACTCGAACTCGAGGACATCGAGAAGCGCCTACAGGATCTAAACTTAAAAGACAAACCCGAAAGGATCCAAACTATGTTGGGTCGATGATTCGTACGAAGAAACCGAAGACAAGTCTATCGAATCTCAACCAAGAGAAGCAAGTAGCCGAACGTATCGACTCTCCCGAACGGAGTCAATCCCGGGTAACTCAGTGTCGATGAAGAAACCTTAGAGGTAACCGAGACCACTACCGAGAGTAACAACTCGTGGGGAACATCTATTAATGTTCCCGAGCCGAATGCCCCCGAACCCCGGAAACTCGCAGATCACACTCTCATTACCGAATTGCTTCAATCTCGTAATAGTACAACCGAAATGCCTAACTCACCTACTATCCGTGTTGATCAAATTTCGGATGAAGAGTTGAAACATCGTAGATCGTGGCTAGATGCTCACACTCCTGATCTAATCATTGGAGATCCTTCAAGACAAGTCAAGACAAGATCCGGATTCTCGTCAAGGAGAAAGCGCATTATATTCCCCGCTTCTTATCTACTAAAGAGCCTCGGACGATTGAGGATGCACTTAAAGATGCCGATCGGATCATAGCTATGCAGGATGAGCTGAATCGGTTCACGAGAAACGAAGTTTGGGGAGCTTGTTGACGCACCCCGCATCAACACGTCATTGGAACAAAATGGGTCTTCGAGAACAAGCGAGATGAAAACAACGTTATAGTAAGGAACAAAGCAAGGCTCGTGGCGAAAGGCTACTATCAAGCTGAGGGAATAGATTTCGATGAGACATTCGCTCCAGTTGCAAGATTGGAGGCAATCGTACTATTCCTAGCCCACGCAACACATCAAAGATTCGTAGTCTATCAAATGGATGTGAAGTCTCGCGTTCCCGAACGGCGCATCGAAAGAAGAAGTCTATGTAGAACAACCGCCCGGCTTTCGCCAGGGACATCGTGCTTACGCACTCGTAAAGGCTCTATATGGGTTAAAACAAGCACCCGTGGCTTGGTACGATACTCCGTCGAGTTTCTTCTTCGTAAAGGTTTTCGTAAAAGGCACGTAGATCGCACGCCGTTCAAGCATTCGACCGGAAGATGACTTATTACTCGTGCGGATCTATGTAGATGACATTATCTTCGGATCAAAGAACGTCTTCATGTGTCGCCAGCTTGAGAAAATGATGAAGGACAAGTTCGAGATGTCAATGATGGGTGAAATGAACTATTTCCTCGGCTTTCAAGTCAAACAATCTCGAAAAGGGAATGTTCATTAACCAAGGCAAATACACTCGAGACCTTATCAAAAGATTCGGCTGCACATCCGGCAAACCTATCAAGATCCCGATGAACACGAATATGAAAAGCGATCTTGATAAAGAGGGAGTATCAAGAGACCAAACTGAATTTCGTGCAATAATTGGTTCCTTATTATATCTAACGGCCTACTCGTCCCCGACATAACTTATGTTGTAGGTGTCTGCGCTCGATTTCGGGCGAATCCTAAGCGGAGTCACATGGACTCAAGAAAGAATATTCTCCGCTACCTCGTAGGCACACCCGACATAGGTTTATGGTATCCAAGATGATGATAATATGAACTAACCGGCTATTCTCGATGCCGACTATGCAGGATGTAGAATTGACCGAAAATCAACTTCGTGAACTTGTCGCCCCGGCGCAAGTTGATCTCATGGTTTTCAAAGAAGCAAGCACTCGCAGCCACGTCAACTACCGAAGCCGAATACATGGCCGCCGGAAGTTGTTGCGCCCAAATCCTTTGGGCCGAGACAAGCAGCCTAAGAGACTATGACGTCATTCGTAATGAAGTGTCGATATTCTCGCGACAATACCAAGGCGATTGCAATCACTCATAACCCCGTACTACACACGAGATGCAAGCACGTGGACATTAGGCATCACTTCATTCGTGACCATGTCAAAAGAAGGATCTCGTGATGGAAAAGATCCATACCGATAAACAAAGGGTCGATATTCTCGACCAAGCCTCTAGCCGAATCCGCATTCAAAGAACTTTCAGTAGAGCTAGGTATGCTGGACCCTACTGACCCCAGTCAGTAAGAAGGTTCCAAGAAAAGATCATTCAGTAAGGGGGAATGCTCACTCTCAATACTGAGTAAATTCAGTACGTAGAGACAGAAAACCATCTACACGAGGTATCACCGACTACTATGTTCACCGACAGTTTGCGTATCTCTACTCGCAGTAACGAATAAAACAGTAATGCATTTATGATGAAGATTTAGCATGCTATTAAATATCCTAAGTTTGCCATTTATTTTTTAACGGCTTATATTTATTACACGACATTCCATACATAAGTTTGCTGAACTCTGCACGCATTTAATGCATGTCATCTCATAGTTACTACTTAGGCATATTTACAACTGGCTTTGACTTAGGCGGCATATGTGATCATTACTTAGTATATCTTTTAATCTTGACCGTCCATCTCATAAATCAAGTTTAAACTCAGCCTTTGATCGAAAACCGTTCACCTTCACTTTAGATATATATTTTCGATCATATCTTAGAAACCGCCATTACCGCACTTAAAATCCTCTGTATCCGAAAATTCTGAGATCATTTCTTGCAAATCCCCTCTTGCATATCCTTTCAGAATCTCAATCTCTCTATCGGTATGCTTATTACAACTGCTACACGAATTAATTTTCTTTTTCAGAATCGCTATACAAAGTATTTTATTTAAATCGATACTGATAAATGCTAGTGTAACAGGTACAATGGCGAGTATAAATATTTCGGTGTATGCTCCAGCTAACATGCAAGAAATCCTGGACAAGGACCGTGTTTGGTTCGAGCCAACCATGGAGTTCGACGCCTGTGATCTCGATTATATGGACGAGATCTTCTCGCCTCTCGAGAGTCGGACTTGAAAGTTTTCTCGTCAAGGAAGCCGACATACTTCCTCCCCGAGGCAGGGGCCAAAGTTTATCTTAACTCGACTCGCAGGGGGGACATAATCGGAAGATTCGCCGTTCACGAGATCAAGAATACTTTTCCGATACCGAGCGAATATCAATCAAGGAGGCGCTAAAGAGAAGTTTTGATCTCGCCTTCCGAAGGAGACAAGATCGCTGGGTACAATGATGATCTTGTAGATGACTACTTGACAATATTCTCGTGGAAATCCCACGACCTTCGTAGCCGCTTTTCCTAAAAACAACATGCCGCCTCGCAGAGAGCTTTCGGGCTTATATTGTGACACAGCCATCGACCAGCCCAAGCGTGGCTCATTCGATCAAGTATCGAGGCTCAAGATCCAGCTCATGATGGCCATATATGATAGAGCTCGGAACAATTGGACGGAGTTCTTTATCCGTGAATTCATGGCGCAGCGGCCAACTCGACAAGGCCTCTTGCACGCCGAGTGCAAAGGGCAAGCTCCTTTATGGATCGGAGTCGTCCATAATGATAGAGGATGTCTCACGGATCTCGAACCAATAACCTACAAGTGACAAGGAGTATTTTAATGTGAAGAAGGTCAGATTCCACAACAAGATCGCCGCTCTTCGCCAGATCGGGTCAGGTCCCTCAGCCGTAACTCAGCAGACTAAGCCTCAGCAGGCTACACCATCGAAGAAGAGAACACCTCCTGCAAAAACTCCAAAGGCACCAGCTAAGAAACTGAGGAAAGCCATTCCGGAAGTGCCTACCGAACCCGAGGTCTCTCCCCGAAGTTCTTGCCGATCAAGCTACTCAAGAACCTATTCGGGCCTCGCGGCCGATAGACGAGTCGAATCATCTCGAGAAGACTCAATCGCAGAGAAGGCCGTCTCCACAGAGGAACCCGTAGAAGTGGAACAAGGGGATGCTATAGAATCACATAGCGAAGAGATTCGGCGTCTTGACGGCCCCCCTCTCGGTTCCACCGCCGCCAGCAGTGCCTCCTGCTGAGACTCAGACGTCTCCCATAGACTTGGAGTCTGAGGGAGCAAATAGGCTACTCTGAGCCTGCTGACCTCAGCACCATGGAGAACCTGAGGGCTGCTATGGCCGGCAATGATACATGACAGAAGGCTAGCAACCGGCCCAAAGACCCCTCGGATGGATCGGACCACGATGGTCAAGATCCACCTAGTGATTCAGGGCCTGGAAAGCCTGATGAGGGAAATACCCAGGACAAGGATACACATGCTACTGAACAAGTTCAACCTCCACTCCGTATCCTTGGACCTGCAAAGTCCACGGCTGGTGCTTCGTCCTCCGCCAGAGCCCGCCGCCTCTTGCTGGAGTCGACTTACGAAGCGCCCCCCACCAACCGCCAAGAGATCTCGATCCATAGCGAAAGCTCTCACCGCTCGTGGAATCAAGAATCGAGCTCTTGCGAAGGCCATCCACAAGGTGTGGAAACAGATCGCGCTAGCCACAACCACCGAGCTACGGGGCCGAAAACATCGCATCACACCGCCCGCCCCCGTTGTCTCGCAATTGTATCCGAAGCTTTGGCTACAGGCCAGGCGCTTGATGATCAGCTCGTAATCATTCGGGAAGGACAAGCCAAACTTCTCGAAGCATTCCGTGCTTCAATGTCCACTCATACCGAGTCCTTCACCGAACAAGCCCGTGCCACGGAAATCCGTCTTGACAACATTCAACCGGTCGTGGAGGATAAGATTTCCGAGAAGCCGATTGATTCAAGGCAAGAATGACCTCTCCCATAAGCAATACTCGGAGGAACTGACTAATGAGAGGAATGAGCTGCACTTGGCGCTGACAAAGATCCATGACAGACTGGACGAACTGTCCATTGTCTACAAACGCCTAGACAAGAAGGTACTCGTCCCTACCCCGGCTGTAATTGATGATGCCAAAAAGGGGGAAGGAAAAGAGAAGAGTACTGAAGGAAAAGAGAAGAGTACTGAGAAGCCGATCCCTACCAAAACTGTTGAATTACTTAAGGGGACAGCTTCACTGAGGTCTGAGAAAAAGACCAAGTCCGTCACTGAGGGTAAGGCCCAGGGTGTCTTGGCTGCGAGCACAGCTGAGACTGGCCCAAGTGGCTCAGGAAGCCAGGCTACTCATGCAACCCAGAATCCAACTGATATTATCAAGGAAGTTGCAGAGTATGCTGAGCAGGAAGAGTCAGAAGAGGAAGAGGCTCCCCTGTTCAGGGAAAAGGCTAGAAAGTGCTGATTCTCCCAACCACTCCAGCCAAGAAAACGAAGAGATACATTTCAGCTGAGGAGGAGGCTCAAATTGCAGCTGATGAGAATCTGGCAAGGGGGATTGCTGAAACAGAAGCTGCAAATAAACCTAAGTCTAAGCCTGTCAAAGGAAAGACAAAATCTTCAGCTCGGGGAGGAAGAAAACCTGCTAGGTTACCTCCAAGGAAACTGATTATCGAGGATGAAGAAGATAGGGAGAAAGAGAAGGAGCAAAAGCAAAGAAAGCACCGGGAAGCAGTGGTACATCAAAAGAAAAATCAAGTACCCCCGTTGAATCCGAAGACATTCCTCGAAAGCCACCGAAGCCCAAGATGATGAGATTGAGGCCATATTTGACCAAATGAACGGATACTTATACAGAGGCGAAGAGGCTAGACAAGTTCAGCCGCCGAGACAGAATCCGGGAGGCGGACCTTGAAGCACCGAGGAAAAGGACCGAGGAAGAGGCCAGCCGAGAGTACCTTCAAAAGCCGATATTCCTTATCGATATAGAAGGTTCGGGAAGCCGCCGATCCGAAATCGCATAGATGGCCAAGGACGTACGATTGGATGCCTCGCTCGCTTTACTCAAAGATGGGAATCTCGCAAAGATAGAGTTTATCAAGCGCAATTATTTCCGGAGGTTCCGGCCGACAAGGCTAAGACCGATGCTTACTCGTAATGGATGATAATAACGTAACCGGATCTATACGTATACTTGCATAAAGCCGTGTCTCGAAGGTATAGAAGTCGTGTTCCCGAGCCTGTAATCATACCTCCGCCAAGAAGAAATGATGACTCACCATCATGGAGTAATAGAAAAGGAAGTGAAGAATGCTGCGGCAAACAGAGGACTTGAAGAAGATGAGCCGACAGACTTCGCCGAATACCTAGGCCGAGGAAGAACTCATACGTAATGTATGGCTTGCCCTCGCCCGCGTCGAATCGCAAAACTTTATGGATAGGATCAAGCAAGACAAGCGTTCTTAGTATTAGATTTCTTTATCTTCCTAGCTTAGAAAGAGATGTAATGTACTGAACTTTCATATCTTATATATACATTCTCTTTTGGCTCAGACAATGTCTTATTGTCTAAACAGCCGTGTTTGTTTTATGCTTAAACACTCAGAATCACTGAAGTGATTGCTGACTCACACACTCACTTTATCTTACTTGTCAGCTTATTGCTTCTCTAGATCTGATAGTCTAGTTGTTGTGTTTCGGGGAATTGTTCAGATAAAGGGAAATTGTTTTGCCCTGATCCCCTCAGTAGACGAGAACTTGAAGAACAAACTCCACTGATCCTACTTGTAATAATGTAAGGAGCTCTGTTTCTGATAGTTTAGTGTTAGCATAGATGATAGGTTTTGGCATCATCAAATAGGGGGAAATTGTTGGGTGATGATTCTATCCTCGGCATAGTCTTACTTAGTGGGAAATGATTCTATCTTCTATATTGAACCATGCTCAGCAGCCTAGTGCTCTGATTGTTGAGAAGATTTGAAGATCCCAAAACCCTATCTGATTGGTGAACCATTCCGTTGTAATCGTTATTTGTCTCCGAGGTTTCGTAGTCGGGAGACACTCTGCTCCGATCAAGGCGCTGCAGATTATCCGCCTTAACACCGAAGTAGAAGACTCGGTGATACTGGACTCAGCGGAGCAAGATATCGAAAGACTCATGATACCGGACTCGGCAGGAGCAAGATATCGAAAGAGTCGGCGGAACCGGACTCAGCAGGAGCAGTTCACTGAACTAAGAGCTAATCTTCAGTAGACTTTCCTCAGCTATCTACCTACTGAATACGGAATCAGACTCAACATCGGCAGACAGTCAGAATTGTCAAATACTTTTGAAAGACAATCGGCATTGTCATATACGAGGAAGAGAGAAGTCGCCTTCGGCTTTGCCTTGAAGTCTCGTGCTGCCTCAACCACTCTATCCACCTCGACGAATGACAAGAACACACGTGTCTTCTCACCGCTAAAGCGCAGACCAACCCTTTACCTAAAAAGGTGGGAAAGTACAATGTTACCTACTTCAAAAGAGCCGTTTGCTACCAAAAGAGAGAGAGAAAGGAAGATCGTCTCCAACGGATCTTTTCCAATCTCTGCTCTATAAATAGAGGAACATTTCAAGAGAGAGAGAGGAGAATGCGCATAAGCTTAACGACGAAATCAAACACAAGCATTCAAACGAGCTAGAACCAGAAAACCCTAAGTCTTCCGCAAGAATTTGAAGATCTATCTCCGGCGAAAGACTACATTCACATCTCATAGGGAACCAAGCTAAACTGTTAGAAGAGCCTCTAGTATCCAAATCGATGATACACGAACCTAAAGCTTATTTCAGCTGTTCGTCGATCTAGAAGCCACACTCTCATTCCCTATCCCTCTAACCCTAAGCTCAACAGAATATATTTATAGCTTAGACAAAGGAGTTCATATTTGAACCCAATCCTTATTGTAAAAGGACTCCTTCATAGTTGGAGAAGTTTGTCAAACACTTTAGTTTGATGCCTTTGTAAACTGGGACTTGCTCAGTATAATCCCCAAGCCACGGCTTTGTCCTGTACACAAGCTGACTGAGACTAACTCAGTATAATAAATAGCCTCCTGAACTTTTCGGGACAGTGGACGTAGGATTGTGTGATATCCGAACCACTTTAAAAATCTGTGTCTTGTTATTGCTTTCTGATTACTGTTGCATTGATTTTACTGTTCATACTGAAAATCTTCTTAAAGTCATTCAACTGTCTCAACATATTGAACTGTCTACTTGCTGAACTGAGACTTGCTAAAACGTTTTTTCCACTCAACTGATTTGGGCCTACACTTTTCCGCACCGCTGAACTCTACCTGTTTTGATACGGATCGACTCGGCCGCCTAGCGCGATCTCGGTAGAGTCGACTCTTTGCCACACACGATTCGAACAGCCTATTTGGTCTACCGAATTATTTCAGTACGGCACTTTCCTGAACAGGACTGTTCGTGTTCGAAGTTGAGAAAATCGGAATCAGGTGTATTCACCCCCCCTCTACACCTGACCGTACACTCGGGAACAACAGACTTGATCATTGCTACGGGTGAGAAGGTTTCCTCATAATCGATACCTTCTTTTTGGGTAGAACCCTTCGCTACTAGCCTGGCCTTAAATGCCACAATCTCTCCACTCGGTCCTCTCTTTCTCTTGTATACCCACTTATTACAATGGCCTTGCAGCCCTCAGGTAGTTCTGTGACCATATACCGATCAGGTGTAAAAATCACCCTCCCACTACGTCGAAGAATGTTAGGCGCTATGTTAACAGATTGTGCAGTTGCTCGTGGAGCTCTATCTTGCACAACTGGCTCTGTGAGTGGATCTCGATCACCTTGTAATTCCTCTAGGATGATCTCGACTCGAGACTTGTGATTACTAATATAATCCTCCTCTAAGAACCGAGCATTAGTGCTAACAACGATCTTCTGTTCCTTAGGATCATCAAAGTAACCACCCTTTGTTTCCTTCGAATACCCTATAAACAACATAACCTCTGAACGTTGCTCCAACTTGTCGACCTGCTTATTCAGCACATAAGCAAGATACCCCCAAATCTTTATGTGGTGCATATTGGGCTTATACTCCGCTCCACATTTCGACCGGAGTCGTGTTAACCTACTTGGATGGCACACGGTTCAGTAAATATACCGCAGTCTGTAGGGCATATCCCCAAAAGAAAATCGGTACAGTTGCATAACTCATCATCGACCGAACCATCCATGAGAGAGTTCGATTCCTTCTCTCTGACACACCATTCTACTGAGGTGTGCTCGGTGCTGTCAGTTGGGATGTAATCCCACAGTCTGTCAAGTAATCCTTGAACTCGTTGGACAGGTATTCCCCACCACGATCAGATCACAATGTTTTGATTTCTTTACCTAACTTCTTCTCCACTTATGCCTTGAATTCCTTAAAGGTTTTGAAGCAATCCGACTAGTGGCGAAGAAGGTACATCCATACCTCGAGTAATCATCCGTAAATGTAACGAAGTACTCATACCCTCCACGAGCTTGTGTAGACATAGGTCCACATAAGTCAGAATGAATCAAACTTAGTACTTTTGTGGCTCTATAATCTTTTGCCTTAAAAGGCTTAGTCACAATCTTTCCTTCCAAGCAGGATTCGCAGGTTGGAAATGGTTCAACTTGGAGAGACTCCAATGATCCATATTTCACCAACCTTTGGATCCTATTCAAATTGATGTGACCTAGTCGTAGATACCATAGATAAGTTTGATTTACCTTAGAAGATTCTTTTCTCTTCTTGGAATTTGATGATGTGGAAGCAACATTAACAAAATTGCGCAGTTTAGAAGTACTAGTATATAAAGATCCGTTTAATGGCCCACCATAGATAAAATCATCGTCTTTCATGATAGAAACTTCACTATCAAAACTTGATTTATAATCATCCATGGTGTAGAGTTTTGAAACAGAAATTATGTTTCGCCTAAACTCATGCACATATAAAACATCTTTAAGTACTAAATCAGAACTATCAAAAGATAGATGTAAATCTCCAATGGCAATTGCAGGAACTTTCGATCCATTGCCCATTGAGACTACCACCTCGCTATCGCTCAATTGTCTTTTCTGCAAGAAACCTTGCAAGGTGTAGCAAACATGATCAGGTGCCCCCAAATCACTACCCATTCGTGGGTAGAAGAGGAAACCAGAACAGTTTCAGTTACTAGAGCAACTTGCATCTCTTTCTGTTTTCCCTTGACATCTGGATAACAATTCTTCCAGTGTCCTTTCTTACCCATAATTGAAGAACCTTCCTTTCTCCTTTGGCATTCGCATACCACCGGTAAGAACCGTCTTCTTACTCCCACTACTCTTCTTGAATTGACCATCCTTTCTGCTCTTTTTTAGTTTCGGCCTTTCGGAGGATTCCTTGAGCTACTAAGGATATTAAAGACTTGAGCACTCTTGCCCTTTTCTATAGCCTCTTTGACCGCTACCAAAGACTTGAGTAACTTACTCATAGTAAACTCTTTATTGGTCATAGTGGTCCTAAAACAGAAGTTCTTATAGGATATTTGCAGAGCATTTATTGAGAGGGTAAGATTTCTCTTCCACTCTGTGAAATTAGTTAAACCCATTAGGGTTTAGTTGATGAGATTGATTAGGAACTCATGAAATTTCTGAACAGACATATCTGAAAATTTTAATAAAATCATGTAAAAACTAATATTTGCACATAATTCATAATCAATAATCATTGTAACCTTCTGTAAAAACAATGATATTAAAAACCTCGAACAACTCTAGGAATTCCACTCGTAAGCCACGTAGGTGGACGTTTACTAGCGTAACTCTAAACCAAGCTATTTACCTAGCTCTTTAATTCCAATCCATGCCTAGGTTCTTAAGACGAATGGAATTAATAGTTTGATATTCTGGACCATTGCACTATTAAAATGCGGGAAGGGACTTTGAAGGAAGTGAATTGTACCTGCGGTGGTATCAAAGCAATGACCATTAATTTGACCAAATTAGAATTAAATTCTCAAAATTGACATACTTACTCGTGTTTACTAAGCACGCAAGCCACGCAGGTGGACGTTTACGGCTTCGCTGCCACTCCTTAATAATAATCAAATACTACCTCCGTCCCGCTATTACCGGCACAGTTTCCTTAAATGGACGTCCCGCTATTACTGGCACGTTTCCTTTTTTGGAAATAATTATCATCTCTCTCCTACTTTACCATCTTATCTCTCCTACTTTTTCTTACTTTATCATATTCTCTCTCTTACTTTATTATCTTCTCTCTCTTACTTTATCATCTACTCTCACCCATCTTCTCTCTCCTACTTTATCACCTACTCATATCTCAATATTAATCATCTATTTTCTTAATTTTCGTGCCGAAATGAAACGTGCTGGAAATAACGGGACGGAGGTAGTATTATTTTAGAAAACTCATCTCACAAAACTTGTAGCTCAAAGATGCCAGCAAGCCACGCAGGTATACGGTTACTAACATAATCTTACTACTTTTGTGTAAAGTCCAATTAAATGGAGGTCCGATAAGTATTTAATATCCAATTTAATGGAATCTAATTAAACATAATTAAACATGCTTTGAACCGAATTAAATCATATTCACATGCTTTTCTAATCGTAATTAAACACATAATTGCATGCTAAAGCATAACAATAAATAAATGCGCAAATAGGAAATAAAACATCATGATCGGGCTTAAACACACAGATAAAAATAAAAATATATCTATTACATAGCCTGATCAAAATACAGCTCTTTGAAATCTTGAAAAATCTTCGAATTTGGATTTGCTGCATCATCGCCACGTCGTCAGGATGTCTGCCACGTGTCTAACACATCAGCGCGTAGGGCTGACATCAGCAGCCTAGGGCTTACGTCAACCCCAATTCTCGTGCCGCCGCCGCCGCTCACGGTCGGTTCTCGATCGGCTGCCGACGTGATGGTGGTCGCTCGTCCATGGTGAACCTGGAACCGCCGCCCTCACCTGCCGGGTGGGCCTGCTGTTCAACGCTGGAAAAGCAACAGTGCGCGGCTGCATGTGCTGATAGCAGCACGTGCGCCGCCGTGAGTTTCCGCCTTTCTGCCATTGTCTACCGCGTCCCTACCGCCTCTTCTTGTTTTTAGGTTGTCTGGGAAACTCTGATTTGCCCAGATCTGCCGCCGACGTGACGGGATTCAAGCGAAAAACGCATCCCGTTGCCAGCGAGATCCACCACTCAAAATCACGTGTTTTCGTGCCGCGATTTGATCAATTGAAATAGGGGAAATGATGTATGGACACTCATGGCTACCGTGTAATAGATTCCTGCTGAGATTAGTCGATCAATTCCCCAAAACTCGAACAAATCGTTCGAAAAAACTAAGTTGAGCAGCCAACTTTCGACGTTGATTCCGGTCGCATTCGAGGTCATATAACCCCAAACAACACATCAACGCGTAGCTCATGACAAGATGAACCAAACAGCGCAAGCCGCTTGGCTGGAGGATGTTGGACGCGCTGCCACTAGCCACCGTAAGTGGCGGCGGAACCCTAGAAAACTACGGTTTCGGGCTGCATCTTCTTCTTTGCTTCCGCCTCAATTTTCGTGCATCCCGAACCAAAAATTACAAGATGCGAATAGTATATACAAGTATACACATTGGTCCTATCAACTACTCGTGAATTTTCCCACAAGAAAAACGATACAAATGGGTCAAAACAGTGACTCGCAGGCCGCCCCAAACACAAAAATAGCCTGATAACGACATAATAAAACCTAGACATGCTCCTAAAAAACAACAATCAGAGCATAAACCAGGCTCTGATACCAATGGATGGAATTAGAAGAGGAAGAAATTGTACCTTCCTCCATGTATGTTTTCCCGTTCAAATCTTCTGATCTGTGTCCCGACCTTTTTCTCCATTTCAGTGGTCAGAGAACTGAAGAAAAGAATAATGTCTCTCTTTCTTAGACGCACGTGTGCATCTTGGAATGTGTGTGTGTGTGTGTGTTTGTGAACAGAATACTAATATATATAGGCTTCAAAAGCTAATATTATATTAATATTTGTAGCCCATTAATTTAATTATATTTATAATGGACTTCTACATCAATTAGCCCATAATATAATAAATTGGTCTTTTGGGCTACTTTTATTTATCAATTAATTGACTCAGTCAATTAATTACAGATAAACAACATTATTAAATAATACAAAATGTATTAATCTATTAATAATGATTTCTGAGAGATAATAAATAACTAGGCAACTAACTGGGCCAGAATAGGGATCTAATACAAGAAATAAAGTTGGGCCTCAAATTAATTAATTATCTAAGCTCAGCCCAAAGCAAAATTAATTAATAAGCACAGATTCATTCCACTAGAGAATTCATGTTGACTTACCCATTTATTCCAACTTGAGCATAGGCTTATTTTTTAGACTTAATTAATCCCCATATTTAAGATAGAAATATTCGTTAATTAATTAAGTTCACTGACAGCTTAAATTAATTAACATCTTATTATATTCCTGAGTAGTACCATTCGACCTTATTAACACACCTGAACTTAATCTACCGGTCGGGTTTAGTGTGCTAATCCTTACGAGTTCCACATGGGATATTATCAACCTATTTTACTAGGATACGGTTGCAAGATACAGACAACCAGCCTAAGCCACAAATAACTACTAACACCCAAGATACGTAGATCCGGTCGCGATGACGTTCACCATAGTAGGTGAAAGTGATAGATAATCAAATGCACTTAGCTGAAGTCTTACCAAGCTTAAGACCAGCTAAGTCACCGAGATATTGGTTCTCCACTAAGGTCAGTTAGGAGAACACATCTCACTGTGATCCATCAATACACCACCTTAAGTGTACCAGTAAAGACAAGCAGCCAAGACAAGCCACTTCTTATCTAAACTGCAGCTTAAAATGACAACTTATCCTTAAGTTGTCTCAGCTGTGATAACTGTTTATATCTTGTCAGTTCAACTAATTCGTATAGTCTTTTGTAATGCCCGACACACTACACAAATCTAACTTTTATACAAGATAAAGGATTACATGTGCGAATACATAAATTTATCAGATAGGAGAATAAAATAGTGGTAATGACAAAACCACATTGTATACAAGCAAAAAAACTGCTTCCAGTATACAAAATCCCAACAGTAACGACATAATTGAATTTGATGAAGGTACAATAGGTATTGCTCTGAGATTTGAATCAAATAATGTTGGTGTTGTATTAAAAGGGTGATGGTTTGATGATATAAGAAGGAAGTTCTGTAAAAGCAACAGGAAGAATTGCTCAGATACCGTTGAGTGCAACTTATTTGGGTCGTGTTATAAACACCCTATCTAAACCTATTAATGGCAAGGGGAAAATTTCAGATTATGAATCTCAATTAATTGAATCTCCCGCTCCAGGTATTATTTATCGGTGCTCTGTATACGAACCTCTTCAGAATGGGCTTATTGCTATTGATTCGATGATCCATATAGGATGCGGTCAGCGATAATTAAAAATTGGAGACAGACAGACCGGTAAAATAGCAGTAGCCACAGATACCATTCTCAATCAACAAGGCCAAAATGTAATACTCCCTCCGCCCCATTCATCTTGCAACATTTTTCTTTTCGGGTCGTCTCACTCATCTTGCAATGTTTCCTAAAATAGAAAAAAAATGAGTGGACCATCTTCCTAAATAAGTGAACTCCATTATCTTTTACTTTATACCACTACTTTACACCTTCACCAAACTATCTTAAAATCCGCACCCAATCCCAAATGTTGCAAGATGAGTGGGACGGAGGGAGTATGTGTTTATGTAGCTATTGGGCAAAAGGCATCTCCTGTAGCTCAGGCAGTGACTACTTTATAGGAAAGGAGGGTGATGGAATACACTATTGTGGTAGCCGAAACGGCAAATTCCCATGCTACATTACAATGCCTCACTCTTTACACAGGAGCTGCTTTGGCTGAATATTGTATGCACCGTAAACAACATACTTTAATCATTTATGATGATCCCTCCAAACAAGCCCAAGTATATCACCAAATGAGCAGTCTTTTTGATGACCTGGTCGAGAGTACGATACATCGGTCTCTTCTATTACAAAGACTGTCTGGTCGCGAAGCTTATCCAGGAGATCTTTTTTATTTGCATTCATGCCTTTTAGAATGAGTAGCTAAATTAAAGTCTAGTTTAGTTGAAGGGAGTATGACCGCCTTGCTAATCGTTGAAACTCAATCGAGAGATGTTTCGGCTTATATCCCTACTATTGTAATTTCCATTACTGATGGACAAATCTTTTTCTCTGTTGATCTATTCAATGTTGGAATCAGACCTGCTATTAACGTGGGTATCTCGGTTTCCAGAATAGGGTCCGCGGCTCAAATAAAAAATAATAAAACAAGTAGTCGAAAAGTTGAAATTGGAACTGGCACAATTTGCAGAATTAGAAGCATTTGCACAATTTGCTTCAGATCTTGATAACGCTTCTCAGAATCAATTGGTAAGAGGTCAACGATTGCGCGAATTGCTTAAAGAGTCTCAAGCAGCCCCCCTTACGGTAGAAAAACATATAATGACTATTTATACGGGAACAAATGGTTATCTTGATTCATTAGAAATTGGATAGGTAAGGAAATTTCTCATTGAATTACGTACTTACGTAAAAACCAATAAACCAGTTCCTAGAAAAAATATCTTCTACTAAGACATTTACGGACGATGCGGAAGGTCTTTTGAAAGAAGCTATTCAGGAACAAATGTACCGGTTTCTACTTTAGAAGCAAGCATAAAAAAATCGGTTGCTTTTATCTTCAAAACAGAATCAAGTGTCTCGGGTTCAAATTATGCAAAAAGTTTTATTTGCTATCGAAATCAAAAATAGATGGAAATAAATTGAGTCCAATAGGATTTGAACATATACCAAAAGTTTAGATGACTCTTATCCTATCCATTAGACAATAGATGTCGTTCATTTCTATTTTTTATCTTTTGAATTTTCTTGAGTTGAAAATAAAAAGATAGTTTTTTGGAATTGCATATTCAACGATTCACTAACCGTAATTGTTGGGTGATGATTCTATCCTCAGCATAGTCTTACTTAGTGGGAAATGATTCTATCTTCTATACTGAACCATGCTCAGCAGCCTAGTGCTCTGATTGTTGAGAAGATTTGAAGATCCCAAAACCCTATCTGATTGGTGAACCATTCCGTTGTAATCATTATGTGTCCCAGGAGGTTTCGCACTCGGCAGACACTCTGCTCCGATCAAGGCGCTCGCTAGATTATCCGCCTTAACACCAGAAGTAGAAGACTCAGTGATACTGGACTCAGCAGGAGCAGTTCACTGAACTCAGAGCTGATCTTCAGTAGACTTTCCTCAGCTATCTACCTACTGAATACGGAATCAGACTCAGCATCGGCAGACAGTCAGAACTGTCTAATACTTTTGAAAGACAATCGGCATTGTCATATACGAGGAAGAGAGAAGTCGGCTTCGGTTTGCCTTGAAGTCTCGTGGCCGTCTCCAACCACTCTATCCACCTCGACGAATGACAAGAACACACGTGTCTTCTCACCGCTAAAGCCGCAAGCCAACCCTTTACCTAAAAAGGTGGGAAAGTACACTGTTACCTACGTCAAAAGAGCCGTTTGCTACCAAAAGAGAGAGAGAAAGGAAGATCGTCTCCAACGGATCTTTTCCAATCTCTACTCTATAAATAGAGGGACATTTCAAGAGAGAGAAAGAGAATGCGCATAAGCTTAACGACGAAATCAAACACAAGCATTCAAACGAGCTAGAACCAGAAAACCCTAAGTCTTCCGCAAGAATTTGAAGATCTATCTCCAGCGAAAGACTACATTCACAGCTCATAGGGAACCAAGCTAAACCGTTAGAAGAGCCTCTAGTATCCAAATCGACGATACACGAACCTAAAGCTTATTTCAGTTTGTTCGTCGATCTAGAAGCCACACTCTCATTCCCTATCCCTCTAACCCTAAGCTCAACGGAATATACTTACAGCCTTAGACGAAGGAGTTCATATTTGAACCCAATCCTTATTGTAAAAGGACTCCTTCATAGTTGGAGAAGTTTGTCAAACACTTTAGTTTGATGCCTTTGTAACCGGGACTTGCTCAAGATAATCCCCAAGCCACGGCTTTGTCCTCAGTAAGTCCGAATCGAGACTAACTCGGTATAATAAATAGCCTCTCGAACTTTTCGGGACAGTGGGACGTAGGATTGTGTGATATCCGAACCACTTTAAAAATACGTGTCTTGTTATTGCTTTCCGATTCTTGTTGCATTGATTTTTCTGTTCATACCGAAAATCTTCTTAAAGTCATTCAACCGTCTCGGCATTTTGAACCTGTCTACTTGCCGAACCGAGACTTGCTAAAACGGTTTTTCCACTCAACCGATTTGGGCCTACACTTTTCCGCACCGCCGAACTCTCACTGTTTTGATACTCGACTCGACTCGGCAACCCAGCGGATCTCGGTAGAGTCGAGACTCTTTGCCACACACGATTCGGAACGGCTATTTGGTCTGCCGAATTATTTCAAGACGGCACTTTCCGAGGATCGGGGGTTGTTCGAGGAATGTTGAGAAATCGGAAGGTGTATTCACCCCCCCCCTCCCCCCCTCTACCCCCGACCGACGATACTCGGGACCAACCAATAATCAAATCTCAAATCATAACATATTATCTATATTCTAGATTAGAATATTCTATTCTAGAATTGAATTCTAATAGAAGTTTAAAAAAAAAAAAAAAAAAAAAAAAACCAGGTAGCGGGAATCGAACCCGCATCGTTAGCTTGGCTAAGGGTTATCGTCGACGTAGATTCAGTGCTTTGAGCGTCTCTAATTCAAAACTGAGCATGAAACTTTGGTTTCATTCGACTCTTTTATGTAAGGAGAGTCAATTCTTAGATCTAAGATGTGAACAAAATGAACAAAATTATACCCGTAACACCTACATCAGCTTTTTATTTGAATAAAAAAAATGAATCTATTTTTAGATGATCTTTATAAGAGAAGGTGATTTTGACAATCTTTTTAGTTACATCGTTCTCTATTTCTATTTCAGAGGATCCTAAGGAAAATGGTTTTATTTCCACCGAGCTAAAAAAATAATATGCGGATGTCTCTAGTAAACCAAAGTCATCGCTTAATAGCTATTTTGCTCCAATTTCTTTTTTAGAAAGAAAAAATGGAGGATTTAGTTACGATTAGAAATTGACTTTTATCTTTAGCCATGGTTCTTTTACTCATACTTATTCAACTGGAAGTTTTGGTCCAATTCAAAAATTATATTTCGCAATTTCATAATCCAACTTTTCAATTTAATTTGAATTTATAAGTGACTCATGGATACAAATCATTAGAATGTGTATTTTTTTTCTCAAATTTATCATTGAGAGGTAAAGGATTAACCCCTTTATAAGAAATAAAGTTTTTTATCGAATATGAATTAAACCAAAAGACCCTTTAACTATTAAGGGTTAAAAGAACGAATCGCACTTTTACCACTAAACTATACCCGCTACAATATGATTGTTGTATACAAATGGGTTTTTGTCTAGCAAGATAATTGAGCATGAGAAAGATGGGATTATTAAAGAATCGTCAAAATGAGGGTACTAGTTTCTATTTTATGATTATTAATTTTTGTTTTATGGTTATTAAGTACTTTTCCTCGTACTGTGTTATTTTATGCCTCCCTAAATTCGTGAATTATATTAGTAATTACTGCTTTTGACCCCTTTTTTGTGCAGCCACGTTTTGCAATCTAGTACCAATTTATGAATTTATGTGCGATTTTTTAGTTAAATTGCATTCACGTTTGCAATCTGGTACCAATTTAAATGTATTAAAAGGGCAAATTTAAACATACTAGATGTGTATTTTAATTTGTAATTGTTCAAATTAATGTTTGCATATTGTTAAAATGCATGTTTCACAATAATATTATTCAATTTAAAAGAAAAATTTTATACACTTATTTTAGTTGTAAAAAATGCACATTTTTCTTTTAATAATATGCACCATTACATTACTTACTATAGACCGTACAAAATTTCACCATAAAAAACATTTGTTATATGGTATCGGTCTACATCGTTCAAAAAATAAAATTCTAAACACATATACAGATTATCCTAGAAATAAACGATCTACATTTGTTTTGCTAGGCGAGAAAACATCTTTGAAGTAGCGGTCTGCATTTATAGCAACATCATCCTTGTGCAAATTTATATCACTTTGCAGGATCTCTGCACAGTATTTAATTCTAAACATAGACAACTGCTTCTTCGCATTCTTTTGCAATCCTATTGCCCAAGAGCTTGACAATTCTCCTTTGAAAGTTTTCATATGTCTCATAAGGTAAACACCACATCATAGCAGTTGTGTAATGGTGCAAAAAAAATAGAAAAAACGTGCAATAAAATATGAGATAATTGTGCACTAAGTTAACACAAACATCTAATGGCAAAAAAAAAACTTGTAATTGCAATTAAAAATGAGAAATAGTGCATAAAAAATTAATAAGGTGTGCAGATTCCTCTTAATAATCGAACAACAAAAGGTGTATAAAAAAGGAATTATTGTGCATACTACACTTAATACTAAAATAAAAAACCTCGAAATCATGTAGTTGTATACCATTTTTGAACTCATTCAAACTATAATCTATTACAAATTTCATGCTAATGGTTTGAACTCATAGCAAAAAAATTAGCGAACTGTGCATTTTTACAAACCAAAACATTCAGATTTTGACAACGAAAAAAAAAAAAAAAAAAAAAATCACAATACCCAATCGAATGAAATCAGTTTTGGGAAAAATCAATCCATTCGTCAATTAAAACATACCAATTCGTCAATTAATAGTGCATGAATAAATTAGATTTCGATGTTTCAGAATCTTGAAAAATAAATTTTTTAGCCGCAAAAAAATACTTACCAATTAAATCTGTCAATTCTTGGTGGTTCCGAATGAAGGGACGAGTAATGGTTGAATTCTCAAAGATATTTTTTGTTGATTTTGGTCAGCAATCTCTATGCTTTATACTACAGAAAAATCAATTTTGAGATGTGGTGGTTCCGGTGGAGTTATGAAGAGGAACCGCAAAACCGCTAATGTGTGCGGAGGAGGAACTGGACGAAAGAAATTGAAATAATGAATATGAACAGTTTAGTGTATGGTTTGATTATTTTAGTAAAAGAATTTTACCCTTATACCCTTTGTGCAAAGTTTTATTACAGAACAGTGCATTTTGGGGGGAAAAACTAAAAAGAATTTGGATCGTCAATTATCATGATTTAAGGATGATAACGGTTCATATTTCTTATTCTAAGGGGTGTTTCTATTTGAACCGCCCATGTTAAATTATCCTCCCTCCCAATTTTCTTGTCAACTTTGTTTTTTATACGGTTTTTAAGGAGAATAATTGGTTGTGTGTAGAATTGTGTAAAGTTGTGGATCCCACAAAAAAATTATGCGTATAATTTTTCACATTTGAAAAGTGGACATTATAATTAGAACACCCCGAAATGGGAAAATGGACAAAATTATTGGGCCAGAGAGAGTATCAAACATAGGAAATTTAAAATTAACAATTTGGAAACAGATTCTCTACCGAAACGGAGCGTAACTTACCAAACAAAAAGGAACTATGCTTTGATTTTTTTTATTTTTCTTAATGAAAATTAAAATATTTAGCATTATAATTTGCAGCTAATAATGTTAAAATACATAACATTAATTCACAAAAATCTAATAATTTATTATCCTTTTTCGTGGATTAACCCGCCAAATCTCAACGCAAGTTGTCAAAATTAGTCCGATATGATTCGATTATGAGATGACAATCTATCCGTATAGTTAAGACCAAAGGCAAATACAAGGGGATCTGTGCCGGTAAATACATAGGCTGATTTGCCTAGTACCTCAATAACCCATGAAGACTGGGGTTTTAGGAAAATCAAGATTTCATTTACAAGTTGATGAAATACATCTTTCTCATATGCCGTTGAATAACTAACCTCTTAAGATGAATATTATAGTATTTAATACATTCAAATCTATGAATAATATCAAAATATATAATATTATACTACTAAAGTCCAGCAATTTACATTTTACTTTTCTTCTTGACTCAAGAGAGATGGATCAAAATATAATGCATTTACTTTATAGTCAATCATCCAAGCAAAACCAAAATAATTAAATCCAGAGTCTCAACACCCAACAAGTTGTGAATGCTGTCTTCTGAAAAGTAAAAACACACCAAATGATAATCAAGCTAACTACTGACTAGGCTTTACTATCAACCAAGACCACCTCACCCACTTACCTAAACTCAGCAATCTCAAACACCCGAGCGGATCCATCAAGTGAAACCGATACCAAATACTCTCCAGTAGATGAGGCAATAATAGACTGAATGGCACAATCTCCGGATAGACTGTCCCATATCCGAACTTTACCATCCAGACACCCAGTCGTTATGTATCGAGAACCAGCCAAGCCAGATCAAACATATCACTTCCTCCTAACATCACATAATATTTGCTTGTATTGAATGGAAACACTAGAGGGATCATCTGAATGATTTGCATTAACCTATATATTATGAATTGGTGCCAAATCCTCCTAATTGATTTAATAGGTATCTTAACAAGAAGAGCACCATTGCAGCTGTTGATTAAAGGCCTAGAAATGCAAGAACTTATGATAACTAAAGTAACCTCATAATCACATATGCAACGTGGTGACGAATGCTGATCCCAAATTATAAGCTTCTTATCCATTGCCTCCAGTTGCCCTCCAGCTATCCCGTCGAGCTGCAAGAACAAATTTATACCATTAGAGCTTCAGCAATCATGAGAGGTACATCTAACACTTCACAAAAGAAGAAAAAGTGGGATGCCAAAACCTTGCTTCAAAAGCAGCACACTCTACTGAATCCGAATGTGCACTCAAAGAGCTAACGACCTAAAGATTGATTGAGACATTATATCATTCATTCTTCATTTCAATTTTAGCAGTAGAAAAAAATACAGCTACAGCACATGAAATACGAAGAATCAAAATAAAGAAAACAGCACCCTGCCAGTTGATATGTTAACAACATGGACAGAACCATCACTTGATCCAGTAAGCGCAAGAGCAGAGTCAGAGCTGATTGTCAAGCACGTAATTCCTTCAGTATGATACGGATGACCTTGCAAAAGTACAATTTTTTTATCAGTATTCAGTAAAGGAAAATATTGGCATACACTGCCGACATGGAAGAATTTAGTAAAAAGAAAAGGAAGATACAAACAATAATAAATTAATCAATGATATACAAATGTTGTTCACATCCTAGCTCCTAAGGATGTGAACTATTACGGCATACTCTATAACTAGGCCATGCAATATAGATATCTTTTAAAGGGTGAAAACAGAAGGGAGGATGTGAATCTGCAATCAATAGTCATAATAATAACATAGAGGCAGTTTGAATTTAATTGTAATCAGAATGCTGAGGATGCAAATGAAATCAATAAAATACCTCTTACATGGATAGCTTCTGAAGTTCTAGGGTTCCAAATTATCATAGTTACATCATCAGAACCACTACAAATTGTTCTAGCTTCAGAAGCAAAAATAACAGACTATGAAACTGTCAAATACAAAGTCATATAGAAAGGGCTGGTCAAGAGTTTTTTCTTGATAAAAAGTAAATACGATCAGGTGTAAAATCTCCACAGGTTACACTATCCCCATGAACTGAGAAAACATTGAGACAAACAGCATTGTCAGCATTCCACATCCAGATTGAGGAATCTTCTGACCCAGCCAAGACCAAATTCCCTCTCGCGTGCCATCTGACCCACTGCATAATTTACTGCTGATATAGCATAAAAAAGTAAATCACAGTATATTTAACCAACATAAGATCAAAAATATCACCTCAATGCCTCCACGAGGGCCTTCAAGAGTGCATTTCACATCTCTGTTTGCCATGTCCCACACTTTAACAATGCCATCCAAGCTTCCAGAAGCAATCAATTGTCCATCGATGCTAAAGGATAAACTAGATAGAGAATCCTGATGACCTGTATGTGGATGTTTGAGAAGATGAAAGAAATGTAAGAATGTACTCAAATTGCAGCAGTCAATGCATCATTGAACCTTTTTTTTCTTCATTAAGAACAGCGTGCAACATTTTGCATGCACTTCAGAAGAGAAGACCCTGACGAACATTCTGACAAACTTATGCTTAAGTGATTCAACAATTACTATAATATTAACATTTCGGTGTTGTTTTACATTTCACTTTAAAAGTGAAACCATTTAAAGTTAATTATGCACAAATCAACATTGTCAGTTAAAAGGAATCACCATTGTCAATGTTGCAAGGAGTAGATCAATAACCATAGCATAATTCAGCATAGGCAAAACTAGCACGTAAAAAACAGTACTTTACAGAAACAGAAAATTTCTCCAAAATATGCCACCATATCATAAATGATAATGTGCCAGTATATACTTCAAGGTGTAAGCATAGATAGTTTTTGTTAGCTAGTTCATCATAATTTTGATAGATGTCTATCTAACAACTTCACTTTAAAATAATATGTCATCTGGTTCATATATTGCATTCTTCACTCCAAAAATATTAAAAACAACAAAAGAATGTTGCAAAATATTGATGGAATTAAATTTCCTCATGAATTTAGATTGCTGGGATATAAACAAATATTTAAATATCGAAGGAATAAAAGACAATTTTCATAGTTTATACAGCTGAAACTGAGAAGAGGGAGGCAATTCTGCACCTTGCAACTCAAAAGCCCAGTCTCCTTGACCAATCCTCCAAGATATCCTTTATCATCTCCACGTCCAGTAGCCACTAAAGTAGCATCTGTTGGGCTACAGACAGCTGTGTACAGCTCACCTAGATGCAAAAGAAGCATACTTATGCACAACTCACATATGTGCTTTCAGAAAATTATGTAAAGATTTACAATCAGCAATAATGCACACGACACTGTAGGGCAAAGGAACACGACTTCTTAGTCAAATTAATTCCCAGTAAGAGAGTTATATCTTTAAGATTAATAATTTCGATATCTACGGGATATTAAAAAACATTGCAATTAAACAGTATTTATTTATTCAGAGGAAATCGACAATTTTCCTCAGATGGATTATCCTAGGCCTGAACCCTATTATACTTCAAACTGAATCTGTTCATTAACAACAAGAGAAACACAAATCTTCACCCTGCGCAATACAGTATACCATTCTAATTTTCACCTAATCAAACCAAAAAAAGACAATATGCAAAAAAATAAATAAATAATTAAAATAAAATAAAATAGGCTTATTAGAAAAATAGTGTAGAAGTCTTACATACTGCAAACGCAAAGTAATTTCACTCCGAAATAATATTTTACAGTGAAACATAAGGCCAGAAATGAGAATAGTACTCCCTCCGTCCCAATTATCTTGTCCACTTTCCAAATATAGCAAATTATTACACACAACTTTTTGTGGAACCCATAACTTTACACAACTCTACACACAACTAAAAACTCTCCTTAAAACCCGCGAAAAATCAAAGTGGACAAGATAAATGGGACGAGGGAGTATTGCTTACCTGTTTGACCAGTGAATATATGTATAGAATCGTCAACCCCCTCTGCAGACATAGAAGGATAACAGGGTAAGACAACAATATAAAATTTCTTTTCTAGCACAATTGTCAATGTAGATTAAATATGCATGTGAAACCAAGCCAAAATGAAACAAAAACTCATATGTCGGCAATAAATTTGCTACAGAAACTAGTAAAGAGCCAGTTAGATGTAACGCCAAAAATTCATTTACACTTGGGGCTCAGAATGACAAGCAAACTATTCCAAATGTTAAGTAGCACGCTGTACACTTATAGGTGTGAAATTAGGAAAATAAAATGACCATCTAATTTCCAAATTAGTCAAACTAAAACATATGTTTTAAGAGACTGTATAACATGGATGGATCAAATAGTTCAAAGCTCACAACTGGTGCACAGGACTGGTATCATGTGACATAAGATATCTAGCATTTCTCTTCAGTCTGAAATTAGAAATCCAGGTCTATTTAGAGTCATACCCATTTACCAGTAGCAGGTCTCTACTAGTAATGCACAAACATTTTACTACATCCTGGATGTAATGCTGTAATACTAGAAAGCATCTAATAATATGAAGTGATTTACCAATCAACATACTAGTTTTGTAACCATTAATACCTATGTTGAAAATCAGACATCTGAAGTGGTCTATCACCATAGTTATCTCAGGAAGAAGAGAGTTGTCTATTCCTATCTTCCTTATATAATAGGCAAAGGTTATGAAATTCAGAACCATTTTGAATGAAAATACATTAAAATAGACGCACCGAGTTCTTCTTCTCCATCAGAGCCACCTTCCTCATCAGCCTCAGGAAGTTCTGAATCCACAATAAGATCAATCTCTTCTTATCGTTGTGCTGCACAACAAACAAAAAACACAAAGCTTCAATTCTGTGACAGAAAAACATAGCACCTAAGAGCTACATACCGAAGGCGACGGTGGCGAAGGTGGGAGCCGCGTGAGAAAGGCGAAAATGGCGGGATTTATTTGGGGCTGAGTTGAGGAAGAGTGAAATTAGGGATTCACTTCATCCCTCTTTTGTCTTTTTTTTTTCTTTCGTAAATTAGTGTTTATTCAATACCAGTAGGCAGTAGCTGCTTTAGCATGTGGGTTCGCTTAGGGGTGTTTCGGTACGGTATACGGACCAAATTTGTCATATCTTATAAAGTAACGGTATGAGATTTTTCATACCGTTACCGTACCGTTGACTTCGGTATACCGAAGATCGGTATACCGAAAGTTCGGTATCAAAGATTTAGCATACTGTTGCCGTGTTGGATTTACGGTATACCGTTAACCTTCACGGTATACCGAAGGTTGACGGTATACTGGAAATTAAAATCATACTAAAAAATAAAATATATGAAATAAGAGTAATATCATATTAATACAAAAACACTATATATAGATATTCTATTTATATCATGATAACATTATACATAAGAGTTGATATATTAATTTATATCATGATAAGAGTAATTTATGTCATGAATCAAGATAACACAATATATAGATATTACATAAATAGATATTACATAAATATAATATGTAACAAACCGGCCGGAATTCGCCGGATTGTTAAACATAATTGATTGTAGAAGAAGATTTACAACTGAGATTTGAGATTGAAGAACGTGAATAGGAGATGAGAGAGAAAAGAGGGTTTGATTGAGAGAAATAAGAGATTGGAGAGTGAGGGAGTTGAGAGAGGGAGCGAGAGAGATAAAAGATAATTGATTTCCTTGATTGATATCCCATAACACCCCAAAACATTGGCTTATATAGCCATACAACTCGTGAGTGCTCATAATTAATACTAAACATAATTAAACATCATTATTACTAAATAGAAACATTCTATTTCTAGGTGAAATCCTCCTTGATTCGCTCAAGATATGCAATAGGAATCTCTCTCCCAATAGACTCGACAGCCACAACACCCATGCCACGAAAATTGTCCTATCCGATTCCACGTTTATTTTCCGGTCCGTCCGGGGTGTGACAGTCTGTAACAAACCGGTGTTGAACCGCCGGAGTGTTAATCATATTTTCCGGATCTGGAACTGAAACGTTAATGGATGATGATTGATAATTGCATATTATAATTGAGAAGGAGATTTTGAGAGAGGAAGAGAGATTGTCGATCAGAGAGTATGATGAGAAGGAAGACAGAGAGAAAGTTGAAAGTTGATTGAGAGAAAGAGAAGAGTATCGAGAGAGTTGATAGAATTGAGAGAGAAGAATAAGAGAAAATTAACTTTCGATACCAACTCAATAAGTAGTAGCGGATATATATAAGTATCCGACTAAGACCTAATTTAATTAAACCCTAGCAACTTAACCAAATATAACTAAAGGAATTAATAAGGAAACTAATACGAAAAATAGATACTAATACGATACTACGGAATCGCGTAGCGAACGGGATGTGACATAATATAATGACAGAAAGATAAATAAAGTTAAGAATATTTATTCATATATAATATTTGTCATCGGTAAAATCAAATAAGTGCAGGTACGTACCGTAGGTTCGGTATGTGTCAGTATGTGTCGGTATACCTCGGTATGAGAAAACTCATATCGTTACCGTACCGAAAATTTACGGTACGGTATGATACCGTGATTTTCGGCACGGTATACCGTTAAATTCGGTTTTCCCGGTATTTTTTCGGTACGATATGCACGGTATACGGTATTTTCGGTAAAATTATACACCCCTAGGTTCGCTACTTCACTTCTCCTCATTACAAAAATCTCGAATAAATAGAGAGATAAAAATGATGAGAAATCAAATATACGTTTCCTTCAAAATTAATTAAAAGATATGTTTACAATTTTATGGTTGCAATCATCTTCTGCAATTTTCTTTTAAGTAGTTGGACATATATATGTTCGGCTCTTATTAGTTATTATTATACAATACAAATAGGGAGATCCAATTCAATATAAAGCTTCAATTTATATAAGTGAATCTTTTTAATGCGTAAAATTCAGAGTTATTTAATAAATGGACGATGAAAGTCTTAAAATATGAAATTAAAGGTGCATTACCAATAAGTCCTAACAACAAAAATTATGAAGGAGATTTTTGGAAATAACTAAACTAGTTCTCAAGCAACTGTTAGAAACTAAAACATAACTGTTTTACCCTCATCAATCTTCAATGAAATTTTAGGAGCTTAGCAGCATGTTTCTTTCCCTTGAGGTGCATTTCGTACAGCTCTAGGTTCATACAAGGAACACAACACAGCTCACATAGTATCGGCTCTTTTGAAGATTCCTGCAGCCCACCCCTCTCTATCCGTAGCTCCAATTCTTGTACATTCTTCTTGTGTTTCTTTCCCTCGAAGTGCATCTCCAATGCAGCCATATCGGAGCAGCATATTTTGCAGACATCGCATCTCGGCTTCCATTGTCGCCCCGTGATGGTGCCGGTCTCCTTCATTTGCATGTACTTCATCTTCGCCTTGTGGGGCCGCCCAATGAGGTGCTGCTGCATCGTTAGGCCACTCGAGCAGCTTACTTGACAGAGTTGGCAGAATAAGTGATCCAACAAGAGGCCAGTGCTTGTAGGTTGTTGTTCCTCGTCTCTCGGATGAGTACTTGCTGCAAGGCTTGTGTTTGGCGTCTGAACTTGACCGGAGCTGTGAACTTTGTTGTGAAGGTCTTGATTTACTGTTACATCAGTTTGATGGCATGGCTCCTTTTGCAAACGCGACACAACAAGAAGGCGATAAGTTGAAGTACGTTGGAGGAATTAAGAAGGAAATTAGGAAAATGAAGGGAAACTGACATATTTGATCATCAGCAGTTCTCCCCTCTGATTTAGAGGCATTGGAGATGAACTAGATGGTTGTACCTTCCTCGAAGTTTGATGGCATGGCTCCTTCTTGTTGTGATTGACTTCATACGGTAGAGATAGATCAGATGGACCGTCCCATGGCTCCTTTTGCAAACCCAATACAACAATAAGACGATAAATTCAAGTAGGCTCGAGAAATCAGTCACAAGAATGAAAGGGAAACTCACATGTTTTAGAGGAGATGGTTGTACCTTCCTCGATGAAATGCAGATGCTTCGAGAAGTCTTTTGGGAGGTTGTTGTACCTTTGTTCATGCAGCTCGAAGTTAAATCCGTTTCCAAAGCCTGCACCTTGCATCAGTAAGTATGTAACATGCATCAATTAAGAAAGCATTCTTTAACTGGAACTACGAGGTTATTGTAATACTATAAACTCGGCATCTGATGCTTTTTTATGCATATCAGTAGAGATTTTATAACAAGGATCAGGAATTTCATGTAGATCATGTGAAAGTTGTTGCATATTTATGAAGATCCAAAGGGAAATGAGAATTAACCTTGTGATCTCTCTTTTGCAGAATTCTCTTCGATCTTCTTGGCGAACTCATCATACTCTTTTTGTGTGTGCAGTGCAAAACATAGCAGTAAATTAAAGTAGGAACATGCATGCCTTAATGTGTTCTTTTTTAGAGTACAGAAGGCCTATCTTCTCCATCCATCTTATGTTAACTAGGACCCTCCATCATCAGACGTGATACAAGTTAATAAACTACTCCTATTATTTATTTATCGATATCTAACTTATGTCTACATTTAATCAATGTTATATATTGTTAGATAAAAGGCAAAATATCATATTATATCAAGAATCAATCGAGTGTACATATTCTCCATATGAACATTTCTTATAAAGTAAAACCATGATTTCTTTCAATTTCTTTGTAAAAGTGCCGGTGTTAATATTAATTAATTAACAAAATATTGCTAAATTACCAATGATGTATGTAATCTATATTCGAGTATTCAAATTCCCAAACATGATATTAATATCAAGATGATATAACATGTACTATCATACTAAATTAATCATAATTCAGTTTTAACAACTTAAAAAATATTGAGAATTCGCTTTTTAAACATAAAATAAAACAATATACTATCTTCTTTTGTAAAATTACAAATTTAATAAGCGTTTCACAAACAGTTCAAACAAGTGCTATCACGAGGAAGAATCCGTTCGAGATACGTATTAAATAATTCCATGAACATCTATTTTGACTTCGAAATCACCCAAAAGAAAGCAACTCAACCAGATGCTTCGACAAATTGAACATGAGCTTGGCTAACCTTTATAGCATACATAAATGATAAAGATAGTAAATAAAAAAAGGAAAACAAGGCTATGGAGATGGAGAAATAAATATATAATGATTATATAACTGTGATGATGGAAGAGAGGGGAGTAAACTGTGAATGTGCAGAGTTGCTAGTAAAGGGACTGAAACATTTGCCTAGCTAAGATGCTTAAGGTGGTGGTATGTTAAAAGAGCAGTACGTATATCGAAGTTCACAGATCGACAATCCATGTAGAGACGGCAAAATCAGTGGAGCGGATCCACGGTCCATATGATAGGACCTTCTTTGGCTATTTCAGTAGTTAGAAGCTATACAGATATTGGGCCAGATTTTCATCCGGAAAATTGGTTTCAAAAGTTTGAGCCACCTGCTACTGCATAGAAACACAGCAACTTATCACAAATCTAGAACTGGTAGATGTCACTCAGAATGCAAGGAATTGGCTAATACATTTGAAATGATTCTAATATACTCGAAAAGAACCCAAACAGAGCGACGAAGATTCCTTTCAGTAAGGGTAAGACTAAAACCAAGACCAGAGAATAAGTCAAAACTGACATCAATATCTCTTTCAACAACTTTCTCTTTGATACTACAATCACATGCAACATATTTGTTCTGATAATAAGCACAGTAACTGGATGATTTTTTTGACAAGAGACCTCCGCATAGAACAGACTAATAGAAGATCATTTGAGGTAAAATGGGAAAATACCCAAAAGTATATGAAGCAAGGATTGTATTGGATATGTTGATGCTTCGTTAAAAACTTTGGTTGATGATATAGAGGAATATAGAGCATCATGCTTGCTCCAAGTTTGAATGAGTTAGTAATTAGGCTTGCCAATGTAGAGTGTCATATTTAGGTCCACTCAACATACCTAAACCTATTTACCACCCAAGGAAAAACTTCTTTTCTTCCTTTCAAAAGTTTAAAGTCATTTGAGATTTGGCAAAAAAATATGACAAGATTCAAATCCTAGTCTGATCACTAAAAGACAAGACCAAGAAAGATTTTTGGATCTGAAGAAAGTAACAGTAAGTTTTTGAATGCACGAAATATAATACATAAAGAAACTTTAGTTTCATGAAGCCTTACGCATCTTTTTAGGTCCAAGACATCAGGTATTCCAGCAATGAAGAAATAGTTTATTACAATATAATGTAAAGATCAAAATCATTTGAATATTGAAAATCTTCCACTAATTGGTAAAAGGTCCTCCTGCCCACTTTAAGAACTAGATTAATGTTGTTAAAGTGATTAAGGGAGCACATAAGTATACGTGCAATCACACACACACACACACACGAGCACAGACTATACTTTCATTGGTAAACTTTACAACGACTATGTGAGTTCTACCTCCCATTTCTCTGGCTAATATTCCTCTCCATCAACCAAGTGAAGAAATATTATAGTCCCATATTGCAGTTTCTCTAATAAACAAATCATTTTTAGGTGCTTAAACTAGTTACTTGATTACACTTGTGAAAGCCAAGGTACAATTAATTGAACTCCATGTTACATGTAATCTTATAGAAGAGACCAGATTGGAATAGGATTCTAGAGTCCCATACACTATCAGTAAATATTTCATAAAGAAACCAAGCCTTGCATCCAAGTATTTCCATACTGAGGACATAAATTAATCCGGTTTATTTTAGTCATAAATCATGATTTACTGCAGTTGAAACATTTCAACCCATTGCCATCAACATAAGTCCAGATTATTACGGCACCATCACTTCAATACGTTATAAAGGAATTACCGGATTCATAGGTCGATTTTCCTGAAAAATGATAGCATTTTATATTTGTACCTTCAGGTTATGAGATTGTTTGATCCATAACAACTGCAGAGACAACTTGTTCCTGCATTTCAGCATCAGAGGGAGATTGATTATTAGCTAAATTACTTCCTGCATTACCATCAGGTGCCAGATCTGATTCTGAGGCTCCAAGAACCTGGTTAATGGTATAAACAGGAGAATGATCAACAAATATTACCTTATTATATAAAGAAACAAACAATGTGAAACTGGAACTTAAAAGAATAACAAAAAGGTGCCGATATGAGGCTTGAATAAAAGTGGCATAAAAATTCAATAAATGAGTATGTTCTAAGATTTGAGAAGAACAGATAAAAAAGTATTCCTCTAACTTAAAAAAGTTCGTTGTGGTTGAGATTTTAGGAACAATAATTGTCATGTCCTTTTCTAATTAACAGTTTTTATAGATATTAATCTTCTTAGAAAAACTATGCAAATTATTGAACAATCAAAATTATTCTTAGAGAAATACAGAGTACTACATGATGAAAAGTTGGAGAATGGAGGACGAATCTAGAAAGGTGGGGGAAGGAAGTTGGTGAACTCTCCCATGCAGGTCACAATATATTCCCATCTTTAAAGCACAAGAGATAACCTCTTCTGGTATTGATGATTCAGCTGCAGGATGTTTAATTTCTGAAGTAGGAATTTCAACCTGGGCTTGAGCTCCTTCTTTTTCAGTTTGAACATCATCTGTTTGCCTGACAACAGTCGCATTATGATTCTGAGGTTTCTCACTCTCTATCCCAGGATTGTGATCAACATGCACATTTGGACTATCAATCTTCATAGCCTCCATCTTGCTGTAATAAAGTATATGTAAGTCCATTAAACATTTTGGCATTCAAACGAACTAAGCTAATCAGTCAATTTAGCAAACAGATATCATCCACATATCAAACCTTACCTATTGAAATTGTCAACACCGATACTAAAGGAGCTAGGTTTATTGGAAAATAACACTCCACGTAGCGGCTTTCCATCAATTACAGTTTCAATTGTATATCCATCAGAAAAGCTTTTGGTGACCTTTGCTTGGAAGGTTCTCTTTCCAAAATGAGTTTGATATTCATTTAAATAAAAGTTCTGCCTGCCTGAAATGCGAAAGAAGTAATTATAAATATACATAAACTTAAATTATCATGACCATCATTCTACTATTTGTTCCAACAAAATGCAGGAACTCAATATTTATTTAAATTCTTAGTATAATCAATAAACTTCCTAAACTATACAAAATTATTATTTTGCATAGAAGGACAGCTCCATATATGGTAGGTTTTCTTTTTCCATCACTCTCCTAGATCACCTAAAAATTCAAATCAGAATATCAAATCCTCATCAAACATATAGTTTCAACTAAAACCTTACTTCCTAACTAACTGACTGACAAATGCATCAAAAATTTGTCGCAGTCAATTTCGTCTGACGGATTCCATATAACAACTAATTATGCATTCCCTGAATAATTCAGATGTGCCACTCTCAAGCCACAACAGACTTAAGTTCTTACTTCTAACTTTTTTGTACGTAGACATCCGTCATTGGATTATTATTTCAGGAACAAATTTTGTTAAAGGACGTTTTGTTAAAGGAGCGTGCATAGATATGCATTATTCACTTGCTACATCCTAGACAAAGCACACATTTCAAAGAACAACACTTCAAACCTCGAAGGACCTATAGGAGCCCTACTATATATATTCTTTAGCCCGCAACCTCCATGCATGATTAGATCTCCAAAGTGCACATATTTCGGATGAATACACCCTCCTCTCTGAAAGCAATGAGACTATGAGAATGAAAGAAACTAAGAGCTTTCAATGAACTTCTAAGATTATAAGCAAGGCTTTTCCGAAGCACTGTCATATGGATAACTGATCTCTCAGGTTCTGACTTCTTGATAAAGGTTGAGTGAAGAATTAAAGATCAAATAATTAAGATTAGATGCAATCAATTTTATGTCAAAAGCATGATGTGAAAAGGAAGCTTTTTCAAGTTTTTTGGCTATGAGGAAATAATAAATGTATATTACACACTATGAGTTCCTTAATGAGCATCATCATATGCTTCTTCATGTAATGGAGATTCAAGGAAAGCGCATCAAATTGAGACCCTGGTTCAGCAAACTCCATAAAAGGAAAAGCTAGCTTTATTAACAAAAACATAAGTGTAGTTCAAAATCAAATCTTGAGATTAAACATAAGGCATGTGATCTTGCCTGCTGGCATATAACTCGATATTGGCATCGGTTGGTAAATGGTAGTGTCATTTCCGTGCTCAACACCAGAAGAAGCCTTCTCATAGCCAGGAGTACCCGTATGCTGTTCTTGACATTTTAGCTTCAGCTGTTTCCTCAGAGATAACTTTTCATTACGCCTTTCATCTCTGTCAATTTCTCTAGAAATTCCTGGTAATGAACAGTCAAGGAACAAGGTAATACAAACAGCTTATGCCTAAACTCATTAACTAAAGATCACTTGCAAGCTTGCAAAATACGGAAATAAACCTGTGTGCAAGTAATACATGTCATCCAGTGCTTCAAGATTTTTATTGCAGCCACCTAGAAAAACAAGAAGACCTCCCATATGGGGATCCAAACTTTCACCAGCCATGGAAAATCTGCCAGAGGGACCTTCCCCTATCGCTGAGACTTTGATCCAGGTACCAGTTTCTGCAGAAGATGCTACATAATAAGGACATAATTTGGCTAATCATATTATATATTGGAAAATCATTATCTAGACCAGCGTCCAATAGAATGTCCTTGTCATCACAGTCCTATAAGAAATTGACGAAATTTTAGAAAAAAGGGAGAACTTTGTCGCTCCATTGGATTGGGTTTTGCTTCTTTATACACCTATTTTGTAATGTGTAAGATTTATAACAAAAGGCCGGTTTGTCAACCCGCCCCGCTCCTAAACAGGCATAAGGCTTCTCAACCCAATGATGGATATATCAAATTAGGACTTTTATTCTTATTCAGTCGTTTTACAAGTTTGTTATTTTGTAAATAGTAGGGTTATGATTGTTTAGGGGTTGAATTTGATTAATTAAAAAATTATGGTTATCTCTATATTGAGTGTGAGTTCTTCTGTATTCTAACAATTAACCGGATTTCACTATTATATTCATGCTTCTCCCAACATCATCAAGTCAGTAAGTCACCAATCCGACATTTTTTGTCGGCATGTTGAATTGGCCCAATGGCTCTACTTACAAGAATTGAGCTCTCCTTATAAACCAAAAGAATGTTATCACTACAGTCAAAGAAAGTGGATACCAACACTAAGTCTAATACCTTTTCAATCAAAGAAGCCTTTTGGGGTCTAGGAAGCTGATTTGATAATATTAGTAATAGAATCACCACAAACGACTTACCAACATCAAGCATATAGACATCATTGAACAAGTTTTGCTCATCCGAGAATCCCCCAAAGACAAACAAGTTTTTGCCCAAACCAATTGTTGTGTGGCCACCTCGAGGTGGCAATAGCTTCCCCGTAGTGTTCAACTTGCACCAAACAAGAGTATCTGTAAGCAAGGAGAGATAAAATATGTCAGAATATAATATATAATGAAAATAATCTTATACAACGCACCCTTGAATTTGATGTTAACTTTCAATAAAGACAGTTTAATTATACCTGCATCAAGTATGTGTACGTCTGATAGATAGTAATTGAAGGAGTCTTCACCACCAATGACTATGATTTTGTTCTTCCAAGATGCGCAGGTATGGCTGTCTCTTTTACTAGGAGGAGTACCCGATGGGAATACACGTTTCCAGCAGTTTGTCTCTGCAAATTAGTCACATACAAAAATTTGCTTTTTAGCCAAATCACCTGAGATAAAATATCATTAAGTACAAGTAGCAAGTTATATCATTCTTTCATTTCACATTAATAGTATTTAACATAGTGCAGCCATTTATTAAATACGATAGGATATTATACAGTAACGTAACGTGCAGATTAAGTAGCAGTTTTACTAAGAATTCCAAAACTGGATACCAGGAACAAGTTTTTCAGCAATATCAGAGAAACAAATATAGAAGCAACATTTGTTTCGTTGTACACAGGGAAATATCCCTGACATAGATTATTTCCTGAAAGGCTCTGACCTAAGATGCAAATCTCAGTGGATTTGTCATTTTGGATTTAGGGATTACTGTAATAATTAATTGAAGTGTTTGCATCATTTGAAAAGGAACTTCAATTTTTTATAATATAGAACTCAATTCACAAGTAAGCAGATTGTAACTAACAAATATTAACAATGTTGGCAACAAGATTTAACATGAAAGAAAAATAAACTGGTCCTGGACAATATTGATTTAACATGACAAAGTAAGAATTGCATACCAGTATTCAATATGTAAAGATCATCATAGTAGATTTCACTGTTCTCATATTTGCCACATCCACCAAAAATGAAGAGTCTTTTACCAATAAGTGCAGCACTATGGCCTTCTCGGGGTTCTGGAGCATCACCTCTAACACTTGGCAAGACCCACGTGTTGGTGGCTATCATGGGTCAAGAATATGCAACATTGAGTCAATTACAAATTACAGAACAAGGTTCTAAGGCAAGTTAGAAGTTCCTAATTTTCTAGATAATCACAACCACAAACATTATTCTTGTGGTGCCTTACGCAAACTGAGGCCATCACTACAAAGAGACAAGTTTTCACATATTGAAGAAAAGACCAATTTCAAGAGAGAAAAGAGAAGCAAATGCAGAAAAACAAAAGCTACTCGTTTTTGTCCATTGGAAAAATTGTCTTCATACTGAATAATAAAGTGGAAGTGGAACATATGAAGATAATCAAACATGGCAAAATATAGAACCCTGCTCTGAATACTTAACGGAGATAAACCACATCAGCGGGGTATATTGCCTTGCATCTAAACCAAGACAAAAACAGAGAAAAATTAAAAATTTAAAGACAAGGGAGAATATATATTAAGTATTAATATGAATAAAGAACTTACAGGTTTGCAAAATATGCAAATCATTTAGCGGCCTTCTTCCATCTGTACCACCGAATACTAACAGATTATCTCCAACTGTGGTACAGCTGTGGCTGTCCCTTGGGGTAGGTGGTGTACCCTTCATTACAGGCTCACTCCAAAGCATATTGGCTGAGCGTACAATATACTTAATTAGAGAGCTTGAAACATCCCCAGCTAATGTTTATGCATATTAATACTATTTGAACAGTTCACCATGCGGAGAAAACAAAAATTAAGAGTATATGGAAACTTTCACTCCAATTTAGAATACATAAACATATAAATCTATTGGTTGTTACTAAATCTAACGACACAATAGCAATGAAAAAAACACTATATTTTTAAACATGCAACACCCACAAAAGATATGGGCTATAAAATAAAACTGGCAGACAGACAATATGAGGAAACAAATGAATGGGAGACCAAGATTTCCCGAAAGTTCAAAAATTAAGAGGAACAGAAAAAAAAAAAAAAAAAAAAAATACCATGTCCTACTCAACAGAAACAAAGATTTAAAAATTGAAGGTTGTAATCACAACAAGAGAAAAAATAAAACAATAAAATCAAGCGAAAAAACTAACCAGTATCAAAAACATGAACTTGATTCGTCTGGCACTGATCTTTCCCATATCCACCGAAAACATAGAGAAGCTTGCCTCCTCCAACGGCGTTGCATGTGTGGCCCCACCTTACCCCGGGCCTACCTCCCCCTCCCCTCACCTGCACCTTCTCCCATCTCATTGCCATGCTATGCTCTCAACATACAAAATAAGGGATAGCCACTTCAAGAAATCGAACAATTGAATGGAAAATGAATAAATAAATTAGAGGGATAAACACTGGTTAGTGAGAGAAGAGTGCTCAATAAATGAGAAAAGATGAGTGGGATTTGGTTTCTAGGGATGTGGGTTTAAGGGCCTTTTCATTAATGAATCATTAACAGCTCCAGCCAGGGATTATGAGTGCGTTTGCGTGAATCAATGCTTTTCGGTGTGACATATGTGAAGAACTCCTTGATTTTGATGGGATGGGTTGAGGGTTTTTCTTCTTTCTATCACTAAATTTGAAATCAAGAACTGAATTGAATCCTTGAATTGTTAAATCGTTTATTCATTCAGCTTAGGCTTGCAGAAATAGTATTACAGAATTCGAAAAAAATAGGAGAAAACTCGTATTTGGTCCTTAAATTTTATTTTACTACCTTTTTCCAAAATCATATCCTTATATTTATTGTTTTATCTTCACTCTCTTGTCATTAAATTGAGTCCATATGTTTTTCATTTTGTAATAATGTGGAAAATTTGATTGATTTTATACTGATATTTGTTAATTTAGGGGAAAATGTCCAAACTCCCATATAAACAATGTGGATTCGGTTTAGAGGTACAAATATATAATAAAATGTAGTGTACTCCTAATTCCTTAGAAATAGTGTATTTACATATTGAAACATTATTATATTTATTAACTGTTAAAATTGTCACACATTATTGACAAATAGCGCCAATTATTAAGTGAATTTTTAAAATAATTTTTTTAAATAAATAATTCTCAATATATTACTTTTAAAAAAGTATTTACTCATATATTATTATAAAAATTAACTCTCAATCTACTAAATATCTTTTAACTTGTCAAACTTACTTTTTTGAATGAAAACTTCTATTTTCAGCTATAACAATAATAAATAAATTTCTTATTTTCTAATTAAAAATATCAAGGTCAAACTCGAATTTTAAAAATAAATCATTATAGTTTTATCATCAATTAAAGTTATACCTACCAGAAAAATATTATGTAGTAATAAAAATATCAACAATACACAATAAATTTAAAAATATGAAATACAAATTCAGATTTTATTTAAAATCTAAACTTTAAAAATAAGAAAACCAAATATAAATTCATTTGTGAAAAAGTAGCATCTATTTACTAATTCGTGACTTATTGTTAGATAGATTTTTAAAAAGGTTTGTGTTTCTGTTAATATTTCATATTTGTATTAAATAAGAATATAATTTATTTAAAAGATTTTTTATATTTAAAATATTTTTCACTGTATGTCGGTGATATTTTTATTAAATAAAAAATTTATTTTCAAATTTGTATGTCACATAAATATAATTTTTATTAAATGAACAATTAATGTGATATTTCTATTTAGAAAATAAAATTCATAGTTAGTATTGTTGAAAATAGAAGTTTTAACATTGTTGATGCAAAGACGAGTCTTCAAGTATCGAGGGGGTGAATACATCTGAATCCAAGTTCAAACTCAAACGCGAAAGTCAGTCTATTATTGAATTTGCTCACTGAGTAGTTCAATTTGCAAAATAAGTTTTTAGATTGCGTGGGCATAGCGGTTCAAGTGACTCAGTACAAGAATTAGTGTGGAATAGTGTAGGCCCGATTTTATTTGTCTCTTTTGAAAAACGTTTTACTGAAAACTGTTTCAGTTATGCTTGTGAGTGTCTTAGAGGTTTTACTCAAAATCCAAACTTATGAATTTCGAAAGCCAGTTTTATACGGGATGAATAGTAACCGAAAAAACAGTAAATGAGACACATAGTTTTTAAAGTGGTTCGGATACGCAAGATCCTATGTCCACTGTTCTGAATTGTCAGGAGGTCTTGAGTATATTATACTGAGCAAGTCTTAATCGATCCATGCACTGGACATATCACTAGTTATAGTCCTAGCGACTTTACAATGGTTTTCAAACACGAGGTTTGAGATTCTCCAACTAAGAAGGGGTTCTTACAATAAGAACAGTTCAATTATGAACTCCTTCATTATCTAAACTTATGATCTAACAAGGTTTGCTTAGAGAATAGAGAATGAGAACGGTGGTACTCTAGAGTAAAGAACTAAATAGATTTTTATCATTTAATTAAGAAAGTTCTTAGCTTGGTGAGCTTTGAGATTGCTAGAGCTTTGAATGCTTGAATGTTTCATGTTCTCGGTATCTTCAATGCTTGAAGATCAATCTCTATTTATAGTCTTGACTCATAAAAAGATCCGTTGGAGAGGACCTAACCACGTGTAAAAAACGACATGAAAAACGGTCATCTCATTTTGAACATCACTATAAAGATTCTCTCTTTTTCAGTCTTGATATGTCAGGGCAAGTACAGTGCTGACAGCTCCTCTTTGGTCGAGGTTGAATGGTAGGTGAGATTTGTTCAAACTCCAAGACTGATGTCTCGGACACTTTAACTGAGTTGTCCTCTAATAACATCCTCTAGAGAGATTCAACTTGTATGCCGATCCTTTTTATCGATATTCAACACACGTTCGAGTAGATTCTGATGAATCCTACTAAGTCTTTAAACACTGAATCCATCCAACAACTAAGAATAATAAACAACTAAGTCTATCAGCTACTGAACTATGTATAGCCTGCTAAGCTCCTAACAAGTTGAGTTCAACTAAGCTATTACATTATATTAGTTCAACACTCAACAAGAGGTTTTAGGATCTTCAAATCTTATACTCAATTATCGTCCAACAAAAAAAAATATACTCCCTCCGTCCCGCTATTATCGCTTCCCATTTGGTTTCATAATTTCATATTTATTTCATCTTACACATGATAATAGATTGGGAATTAATTTGTTAGGAGTAATATTTTGGAAATTAGTTTTTTAAGGATAATATAATAGGAATTATTTTTTTAAGTATTATTTTGGAAATTTGGTCAAGATTATCTTCATCAAACTTAGGATTCAAAATCTCAAACAATAAACGCAACAAAATATTATCTTTGTCCGCAAGATGCTAAATGCGTCCTTCTTCATATGCTAAGTCACTTATTTACCCGCGGCAATTTAGAAGAAAATGTTTACTCAATAGTTTGACATTGGTCATAATGGTAGAGTCGATTTCGTTCTTATTAAAAGTTACATATTTGTATTCCACTAATGTTTTTTTTTATTTTTTAATTCAAGTGGGTTGTTTATAAATTCAACATTTGTTAATAAATTGCACGGAACTAGTCTACAATAAATAAGAAAGTAGTATCTTTTTCTTTTTTTTTAATATTTCGTATTTGCATCATAATAATTTGAAATTATTTGTAAAAAATAAAAAAAAAATTCGTTTCTATTTGACAAATTGTTTGTTTAGGATATTTTATTTACATTTACACCACAAACCAACTTTTTTAAAATTTGTTATGCGAATTTTACCCTCAACATAAACACAAATTAGTTTACATATTAAAAAGATTAATTAATTAAATAAAAGAAGAGGACATTTTGGGAGAGGGAGAAAAAATAAAATAAAAAAAAGATTTCGTGATTTTTTGGTTTGACTTTTGCAATAACATATTTGAAAAAATATTAGTATATTCTTCAATTAAGGTTTTTTCGTTTTGAAATGCTAGAATACGTTAAAAGTGGTTTTTCTTCGGAAATTTTTCTCTATATTACAGTTTGGACTTTTATGCATTATAATATTAATTTTACAAGTATTACATGCACACCATGAATGTAATATATAGGAATTTTCCGAACCATGTCCATAAGTGGCCCCAACTACGTAGATTAGCCCTAACTTTTGAATTGGGTAAGCATATCCGTGAAAATATGACGTTCTAAGCTGAAGTGCAATTTTAAAAACTTGATGAACTAACTTGGAATTTCCAGAAATAAACAATACTTATCAGATTACATATATACTTTTATGTAATTTAGAAATTCAACCAACCAAATAACTTGTTAATTAAATTGGATATAGTTGATAGACTTTGCACAAAATCCATTAAGTTTTTGGTCCAAAGCCCAATCAGCATGTAGCTATTGGGCCAGGCAATTTAGATCTATTTCTTTTGGGCACCAAATCTTGTGTTCAATCCAATTTTCTATCTGCATATCAGACTGTTTCGGACCAATTTTAACGGTTCTAATTTTCATTATTGCATGCTAATTTATCTCTATTATGTATAAAGTATATTCCCTATTCGGAAGATGTGAATATCCAATTTCAGGTGGACAAAACTTTTTAGTGCTGAGTAAGCTACCTCTTGTTCTCCTGAATGGTTCCTTTAACGAACATTTTCTTTAGGCTATTTCTTGTATGACTGGAGGTGGATGTTTGCTTATTGTTACCTATACCTTCTCTATGGTTGGTCATGCGTTGTTGTTCAAGCATTCCTTCAAACAGCTCGTGTGGCTTCAGGAACTTCTCGGTGATGCAGCAGGTTTCTTCTGATGGAGATATCTAAACTTTGCTTGTAATTGATGATTTTCTTCCTCCTTGTCAGTTAGTTCTTTCATCAGTAGAGTTACTTGAGACTCATGATCCTGAGATATTTTCCTTAAGTATCTCTTTCTTCACTTGTTCTCATGATAAGGTCTTGTGCATCAATGATATCCCTTAATATGTTTTCTGATTCTTTAGTTTGATGCTTAACTCTCTGTTTTATTCGACAAATTTGTTGAAGAACTTTTCTAATTGCTGATAGTCAGCCATTAGATACTCAAAAAAAAATTGTAGGTCGAAATCACCTACAGTAGAACTGAAATCTTGTGTGCGCAGTGATGAAGATACTGATTTAAGTGAATTTACCTCAGGTTCCTCATCAGCCATGAGGCATGTTTCTTTAGAGTATTTAACGACAATCAGTCCCGCGTCATCGCTAGAGGAATCGAACAATTTTTCCTCTTCGTTCTTGCCTGAATCTGATGACGAAGCTATAACTTCCTTTTCTTTAGCAACCAGGGCTTGCCTTTCCTTGAGTGCCTAGTCGCGTCGTGCTTTCCTTTCTATTCTCTTTTGGGGTGAGCTCATGACAATCATATTGATAATGACAGCGGTTGTAGCACTTGTGTGGCTCGTCATCCACTTAATTTGATTCTTTTCGTCTGGACGAAGAAGGTTCTGATTTAGCCTTTGAGTCCTTGTCTTTCCTTCTCCTTTCCTTGTCATGCTTTGATTTAGACGACTGATGCTTCTTGTGGTAGGTCTTGTACTGATCGTATTTGTTGCTCCTTCATTCAGTTATTCTCGCCATGAGAATGAACTATTTGACTATCTGCTCCATTAGGAGCTTGCTGAGGTTTTCTGTCAGTGACACAACTTTCTTTTCCTTAGCAGCCGACACAACAACTGTTGGTCCAGAGACAAGTCTTCAGGTGTGTGTGTGGGGGGGGGTGGTGGTGAATATACCTGAGTCCAAGTTTCAACTCAAACGCGAAAGTCAGTTTACTACTGAGTTTGCTAGCTGATAGACTCAGCTTGCCAAGTTAACTTTCAAATCTCATGGGCATAGTGATTCAATATACCGAACACTGTCTACTGACTTCAGTCAGTCTACAGTAAATTCAGTAGATGAATAAGTTCGGAATGTGTAGGCCCGATTTTATGTCGTCTCTTGTTTGAAAAACGTTATTACTGAAAACTGTCCGAGTTATGCTTGTGCGTGTATTCAACTTTACTGAAAATCTGACTTAGTGAGTTTTGCAAATCAGTTTATGCAGAGTGAACAAATAAACAATGAAAATAGAACATACAATTTTTAAAGTGGTTCGGATACACAAGATCCTACGTCTATTGTCCTGAACAAAGCAGGAGGTCTTGTATTGATTATACTGAGAAAGTCTCATTCGATCCGTTCACCGGACATATCTCTAGTTATAGTCTTAGTGACTTTACAAGGTTTCAAATACAGGGTTTGAGTATTCAAGCAAAGAACTTGCACTTATAATTAGATCTTCTTTAGTTCTTCTCTCTAGAGAAATACTTGTTCCCTTTCTCTATCTAAGCGTGCTTATTGTAATATTCAATAGCTTAGAACCTCGAAGGAGTTCATCTTTTGAACTGTTCTTATTGTAAGAACTCCTTCTTAGTTGGAGAAATTCTAACCTTCAAAGGTTAAGAACTGTAAAGTTACTACGACTATAAGTAGATATCTGTCTTGTGTACAGATTGACTGAGGCTTGCTCAGTATAAGCAAACAAGTGAGAATCTATCCTACGAACAGATCAACTGAGGCTTGCTCAGTATAATTAATACAAGAACTCATGGTGTAACGCCCCAATTTTCATAACTTTACAAGAGACGCTACTTCATACTTAACATGCTTATCTCATTTCATTTCTTTCAAAAAAAAATTATGGAAAAGAATCATTGAAAAACTCAATTTATTTTCATACTCAGCGGAAGTCTTAAATAAAAATTTAATAAGTCTAACATTTCAAAAGAAGTAACAAAAAGTTCATAAACTAAAAGCAATAATTTAAATATGATAAGTGCTCCTCGTGACCATCACCAACAACACCTCTACGCATCGACCGAGCCATTTCCTAAAAAATATTAAAATAGTGGGTTGAGTACGACTACTCAGTAGGAAATGTACACATATATCCAAACTATATAAAATGTCAATAAACACGGATATGAAACATGCATAATGAATAACTTTGATCTTAGGGCCTCCCTCCTCTTGACCCTAAGAATCCATTTCATTTCACATGGTCTCCTCTTGACTGTAACTTTTTATAAGGGTCTCCTCTTGACCCCGGTCACAGGCCTCCTCTTGACCTTGACCCATTTTATTCTCATATCTGTCATAAACACATGAATACTGTACACAATATATAATAAGGATAACAATAACTTCCCCACCTTGACCTTGACTTTGAAGAAAATAATGGATATCAATGTTTAAGTCATGCGCGCCGATCCTATACATTGAAATTTATCTTAATGACTCGTACATGGAGTGTCATGCATGCATCAACAATTCAAATAATTCATAATTACATATAGATCATAATAATCAAACAACGTATACTATACATAATCTATTTATTAACATGAAATTTTTAACTTTTTCCCATGGTAATAAACTTAAGTATATTAAATGTGAAAACTTTTGTTCTTTAATCTACACGCATGTTGACAAAAAACCTGGCACATCAATAAAAAATTAACAAATAAATAGTAAATGTATCCTAAAAGTTCTATATTTTTAACATGAATGACCTAACATATAGTATATTCTATTAAAATTCAGCATGGTCGAAAAAAAACTCAAAGAAAACATGAAAAACAATTTTCCTATCAAGCTTATGGACATGCTGTCAAAAACTGGCAGGTTACGAATAACAATTTTTAACAAATACTTATCATACTTGAAAAATTATACAAAAATAAATGACTATACTAGACATACCTAGGAAGATGATCCTAAATTTTCACGACGATATGATGACGGGCAGATATGAATATAATTCTTGAAACAGTTCGCAGATATGTTGGCAGATTTTCGAAAATTTTATGGGATGCTATATTATGAGTGACTAAGGGATATTTATAGGCCTAGAAACCATTATCTAAAGATCCCTAATCATATAAGGTATCAAATATATTTTATCCATAATTATTTTCGTCCATATATATTTTATATAGAATTTTATTCTATCACTTACCATATAAGAGATTCAATCTTAGATAAATTAGGATATGGATAACCACAACTAGATTTTATCCTAAAACATTTATATCACACATAAAATATCTATTTTAATCATAAAATAAAATTATCTCCTAATAACTTAATACAATAATAAATATTATATCATTTTATGAATCCTAGTTGGTTTAGGAAATCCAAAATAAATATTACTCTTGCCTAATAATTCTACTATGATTTCTAAATAAATAAACACATTCAAAATCCAAAATAAATTTACATAACAAAAATGATTTAACGAAAAATAACATAGATGCTTTAATTTTCATTTTAATTTCTAAGGCGCGACTTACAGAACTAAAACACTTGATACACATGCATGAATAGATATGCAATGCATTTTATAGTGAAAATTTCGGGGGGTTACACATGCTCAGTTCAGGACAATGGATGTAGGACCCAGCATGTCCGAACCACTTTAAAAATCGCATGTTTTGATTTTAACTGTTGCATTGATTAACTGTTCATTATGCATACAACTGAGTTTTAATCAAAAGCATAAAACGGATTTTCACTAAGACGATTATTTTAAGGGCCTAGACTTCCGCATACAACTTTTGTTGCTAAACTATTGTTCACTGACATAAGTCAGTAGGACTTTACTCAGTGGAAGAATCTTTGTCCATGCGATCGAGAAAACATATTTGGCTAACTGACAAGTTCATTAGCAATCTTCATCATCAACTGACTTTCGCGTTCTGAGTTTTGAATTTGTATTCAGGTGTATTCATCTCCTCTCTCTACACCTGAAGCTCGTCTCTGAACCAACACGTAACAACCACAGATTGCGTGCATGCACATATGCTTGGAAGGTTTCACAAGCAAGTAAGCTACCAAACCTAGAGAAAAGAATCAAATGAAATATTTGAGTCTTTGAACACCAAATATTCAAAATCATTATCTTAAAAATAACTACACCCTTGTTAGCAAAATATAGAAACAAAATAAGGCAAGACATCCCAGATTCTAGACAAATAAGACACTCATAATTGTATTACTCGGATTCATCAACTACTTCTTGTACTTCCACCAAAATGTGTACTCTTAAACGTCTACAATGACAAAAACTTCAGCTCCCAACACTAGGGGTGAAAACGGATCGGATATTGCCGAACCCGATCGGGATCAAATTCGGGGAGCAAATCTAGTATCCGATCGGATACGGGTTTGAATTCGAATAGCCTAAATCGGATACGGATTCGAATTTGAATTTCACATTATTCGCCCGTATCCGATATTTTCCGTATTTAATCGGATATTTTCCGGATTATAAATTCGGATATTTCCCGAATTATGAATTCGGATATTTCCCAGATTATTTAATAATTAATTTTTTAATATAATAATAAATTAAGATTAAAAAAAGTTATTAAAAAAATATTAAGTGCATCTATGGTTATTGTTAGATATTTTATATTGAATTTTGGAATTTTCTCGTACTTTCTTGATCCTAAAAATTATGTTTTTCATAATGGGTAATATTTTAACTATAGTTTGCATTAAAATTTCTATTAAATATTGTATACGTGATTTTTTCATGTGTTACAATCACAAATAGATGGTTATTTATGAATCATATTATCCGATTATTGTTATTCGAATTCGATCCGAATTCATCATATATCCGTCCTGTATTCATATCCCGAATATTCTGAATCTGTATTCGTATCCGGCCTTCTCGTATTCGACTCCGAATTCGAGAAAAAAATATGGGATAAAATATGGGAATAGTACTATCCGTCCGTATTCGACCCATTTTTACCCCTACCAAACACGCAGTTGTTGTCTAAAATATATCCGTTAGATGGGTCCGTGAATATGCATCTCCAACCATACTGCAAAACTCATTTTGCTGTAGGGGAGATGCTCCAATCATACTCCATTTTGCACTGCAAAACTAAAAAAGAATGAGTTTATGTACAGTGTAAACTCATAAATGAGTTTCTACTGTACAAAACTCAATGGACTATTTTGCAAATTTGCTTATTTGCTTTTCAATCCCTAGATTAATTACATGTGATTTTGTAGTTCACTTGGAGAAGATGAAGAAGAAATTGAGATGAAGAAGAAAGAATGATGAAACTGCCGAACCTATTCCCAAAACTTTCACTTAAGATTCCCAAATCATATTGCAGATTTTTGGATTGATATGTTTACCTAGTACTGCCAAACTCGGCGTCTCAAAGAAGAGAGAGCTCATATACCATGGTTGCTGAGCGTTGGAAAGGAGAGAGAGGCGAAGGCAGAAATGAAGACACATCCGCAAATGGTTGAATTGGAATCTAGAAGAATTGAAATTGGGGTTTGTATGCAATCATCTCAGGCCAGCAAAATCACAAGAACAAGGCCCATTATCAAAAATCATCTCAGGCCCAGTAAAGTATCACCAAAATAAGGCCCATTATCAACTCCAATATTACCGTAGCACACAAGAAGAGAAACTTTGTTATATTAAGAAGTACTCCCTAATTACCGTAGTACAGAAGAAGAGAAAACACATGACAAACGAGGAAATTACCACAAGCAACGACAATTTGATCTAATATGGGGGTAAATCGGGATTATTAGCTCCCATATTATTAAAATATGTAGAAAATCCACCGCTTGTATAAGGATCCGGTTCACCACGTTCTTCAGCTCTTTGTTGAATAATCCGTGCTTGTTCTGCTGCCACATGAGCACGAACAATGGGATCATCTATGGATCTCAAGTTGCGTAGTAAAATTTTATTTTCATCCCTCTTCTCCTTTAGCGCGCGATTCTTTTGTTGGCTCTCCAAATGGCGTTCCATAAATGAATTTGTTTTCTCCAAGTCAGCTTCAAGCTTATCAATTCTTTGTTGCATAGCTGCACGCTCAGATGATGAATCGACACCTTGGGCTTTTTTCTTGGCTTTCTTCACCCCCATCGGTCGAGGCGATGGAGAACCGGCAAACACATTGTCCTCATCATCGCCTAAGTCCATAGAAAATGACGAAAAACTCGCTGAGCCTTGTGAATCAGGAGAAGCGTATCCGCGATAGGGATGTTTGGAGCTCTTAGCACAATCCTAAAATTTTGGAAAATCTTTTATTATTCGCCAGACATGATCAAATTTCCAACCCGATTTATAATTTTCATCCTGAGTTAACAACACCTTGGCTTCTTGCATCTGCATAAAAATCACAACAAATCAAAACTTGAAGCTAAAATACTTACAATATTATAAACTTAATAATTTTGATACTTACAATATCTTCATTTGAAGCTCCACTTGGATGTCTACTTTCAATTGTTCTTAGACATGCATGAAGTTTCTTTGCAGCTTTTTCAATAACTTGGATTCTTGCTTGCATGGATCTTTTCGAACGAACCTCCCAATCCTCAGATTTTGATTGATTATAGCTCTCTTCTATACGAGACCAAAACGATCACTTGTTTGTTGAACCCCAATTTTTAGATCTTGAGATATTTCCATGTAAACTTCAACTAAGAGGATATCTTCTGCATGGCTATAGCTTGAAGAACGAATAGACATGTTTGCAACAAGTTAAAGACTACAAAAATATTTAATTGTGAATACAAATTGCAAAATCATGTCTATATTTATAGGCAAAAGTAAACTATTCTACACTTGATGAAATCTTAAGTGAAAGTGACTACACTTGGTCATCACTTACAAGATTCTTACCACTTTCCAATGCTACTCTTGACCACTTTATTATCACACCACTTACAAGATTCTCACCACTTTCCAATGCTATTCTTGACCACTTTATTATCACATCACTAGTCTTTATTACAACATGACTATACAATGAACACAACTTTCTTTAAGGCTAGTGTATGAAAATGACTATGCAATGAACACAATTTTAAAGTTAATTATACAATCTAATCGAAATACTATGACGTTTAGGTAATAAATTAAGGCTAATGTATGAAAATAAGTGAGACGACAGGAATTGCAACATTATTAAATTATCACACACATAATAAATTAAGTTTAAAGATAGGCTTTTGCCGTAGGAATTGCAATAAGTACTCTTTTTGGTGGAAGATAAAATCAACATTAAAGATAGGCTTTGCCGTTGGGTTTGCAACATTATTATCCCTACACTATTATTGTGAAAATGACTACACACTATTATTGTGAAAACGACTACACACTATTATAAAGGACAACATCTTTAACACTTTCTCAAGACTTGTGAATGAAAATGACTATGCAATGCCATCAATTAATGACTATACATCTTTTCAACTTTCTCAAGACTAGCCTACACTACTATATATATAACATATAGTCACAAAATTACATACAAGTTCTTTCTCTTCTCTTTTTCAAACATCTTTCATCTCAATATGAATACAAATTTTAGTAGCTCATCATCTTCCACATCTGATAATGATGAGACAAATGAAGAAATAACCCTTTTTCTTCTACAGAAACAACAAAATATAAGACGTGCTATCGCCGAACACAGAACAATGATCCAACATTTTGGCGAGGAAGAAAACCACCAAATACATGGTGGTTCAATTCCAGGGCTTATCGTCATAAATCGCGATCGAGAGGCTGCTGATCATAGATTGTACAATGACTATTTTGCAGATAGTCCAATGTACAATGAAACTATGTTTCGAAGGAGATATCGCATGTCTCGCTCATTGTTAGGCCTATCAATGTGCAATTAAAGAACATGACCAATACTTCCAACAACGAGTAGATGGTACTGGCAGGTATGGCCTATCAACTCTCCAAAAATTAACAGCAATATTTCGCATGTTAGCATATGGTTTTCCAGCAGATGCTATGGATGAATATTGTAAAATAGGCGAGTCTACCGTGATTGAAAGCATGAAAAGATTTTGTCGAGCAATAGTTGAGATATATAAACCACGTTATTTGAGATCACCTACGACCTAATGATATTGCTAGACTTCTCTATATTGGTGAACAACGTGGATTCCCGTGAATGTTAGGCGCTTTAGATTGCATGCATTGGAAATGGAAAAATTGTCCTACTCGCGTAGGCCGGACAATATGCAGGTCGTAGTGGAAATCCTACAATTATCCTTGAGGTCGTAGTGCATTATGATCTTTGGATATGTCATGCTTATTTTGGTTTACCAGGCACCAATAATGATATCAATGTCTTAGAGTCATCTCATCTCTTCCATAATCTTACTAATGATATTGCTCCTCAAGTTCATTATGTACTTATTGAAAAAGAATTTAGTATGGGGTATTACTTGGCTGATGGCATATATCCTAAATGGTCTACCATTGTGCAAACGATTCAAAACCCCCGTTCCCGAAAGCATAAACATTTTGCTATGAAACAAGAAGCATGCAGAAAAGATGTAGAGCGTGCATTCGGTGTGCTCAAGCAACAGTTTGCAATTGTAGCAGGACCGGTTCGTTTCTGGAGAAAAGAAGTGTTACATGACATAATGAGTACATGCATAATTTTGCATAATATGATAGTTGAGGATGAGCGTGACCTTAGTTCTCCAATTGAAGTTGCAATAGAGACACCGCCACTGGATATCGAAATGGCGACGAGTGAAACTGTGTGGTTTAAGAATTTTGTAGACCGATATAACACAATAAGAAATCGAGTTGCTCATGACGAGCTTCAAGATGCGGTAATAGAGCATATGTGGAATGAACTAGCCAATTCCGAGTCTTGAAATCGTCTCTACTATGTTGTTTTAAATCTATTTGCACTTTATTATTTTTAATTTTGTATGGTAATGAAATGAGTACTCTTTTTCCTCTATTAGAGATTTTAACGAGGCTCGACCCTTGAGTTTTCGATTTGTGATTTTCAAGGGTTAATAAATTTCTTCTTCATTATAATAATATAACTCTATTTAAAAAAATAAAATTGGCATTTGGAAATTCATTATTATTTAATGAACTATTTAATTAATCAAAAATTTATTTATGAATTAACAAGTTTTCTAATAAAATTATATTTTATATGAGATTTTATTAATGAGAAAGTTAAGGGGTCAATATATAAATTTAGAAAGATATGTAGGTGAAATTGAAAAGGTGTATTCAAAAGAATATATAGAGAATATTCTTTTTGAGTTTGAGTTTGATGGTTGAAGTTAAATTACTGTTTGATGTGACGGATACTGGAAAATGAGTTTGAGTTTGATGGCATGGTTGGAGATGCCCTAAGCTATGAACTTGGAATATCTCGTTTCATGATTGATTGCATCGAAGCGCCGCACTCTTCCTGAGCAAGTTTCAAAAATCAAAATACCATTAAAAAAAGGAATGTTTAAACGATTTAGTATTTTCTAAAATGATGTGTAAGTCTAGATTAATCAAGGAATTATCTTATAATCCTAATGAAAATCTTTAGGAAAGATACATCAACAAAAAATCACCAGATTTATGTTCTAGATATATATATTTGATATATATTTTTTCAAATTTCTAATACACTGAAAAAAGATAAGGAGAAAAAGATGAGATTTTAAGGAGTTAAAGAAGTTTGCCTTCATGAGATGTAATAATTGTCATGAGTAGATGTGAGCTTCAGTTGAAAAGAAAGTGTTGGTCCGGAGACAAATATCAGGTGTAGAGGGGGGGGTGAATACACCTTAGTACAGTTTCTTTTTCTCGATGAAGGTCACCGAGCCGTTAGTTGCAACCGATGAACAAGTGCCAAATACAACCTTCGATCGCGGGTCGAGTGGGTCGGCCATCGAGCTCTCCTACCGACTTTTGTCAAGATTTCCGAAACTCGCCGAAGACTTTAGCGTGCGGATAAGTGTGGGGCCCGGAGTTTGTCTCTTTTTGAAAATGTGTTTTCGCAAATTAAGTTCTTTTGGCTGTGCGACTTTTGAAATACGTTTTATGCAAACTTATGATTTTCAAAGGTTTGTATGCAATAAAACAGTAAAGAACACAAGCAATTTAACGTGGTTCGAATATGCAAGATCCTACGTCCACGGTCCTGAACAAGGCAGGATAACTTGTTGATTAATCTGAGCAAGTCTCAGCAAGGAAACTGTGCACTGGACAGATCCTTCTAAGTTATAGTCCTTAGCGACTTTACAATTCAAACCTAAGTTCGAAAGGGAGCGAAACAATCTCCAACTAAGAAGGAGTTCTTTCAATAAGAACAATTCACTAAGTGTGAACTCCTTCGAATCTAAGCTATAAATATGGCAATGAGCTTAGGTAGAGAAGAAAGGGATCTAAAGACTCTAGAGAGAAGAACCACAAAATATTCTAATAAATGCAGATTCTTCGCTGGATGTTCTAATGAGTTTGCTAGAGTGTTTGAGAGCCTGAGCGATTTTCCCTTTTGAATTTCGTTGTTCCGTGTTTCGTGTTTTTTCTTGTGTGTTTTGTGTGTGGAACTTCAAATTCTTCTCTATTTATAGTTGTGGGCTATGGCATATGTCCGTTGGAGACAACGATGCCACGTGTCACAAGCTTCCAAAGAAAACGGACATAAATTCGAACTTGTTGCAGCAGGGCAGTTAATTACTGTACATGAGAGCAGCTTTACTGCATGGAGCATGTAAGGCGTTGTCGGCTTCTCATTGGTCGAGGTTTGTGGTTGGTGAGAATGTCAGAGTTGACCGTTCAAACAACCTCGTATGATCTTCTGCTGAACTTTCGAAAAGACTTAAGTAGCTGGGTCGCTTTCTGTCGGATACAGTAGACTGCAAAGTCTCTGTCTTCTTCGACTGAGTCGGCTGACAAGGAATGTAGCTTTTGAGTAGGTCAGCTGGCGACTGCGAAGGTACTGGGCTTGCATGAGTTCTTCTACTGATGACTTATCAGCTGCTGGGTTGGCCTCTACTGAGGTCTACTCAGCTGATGCGCTGTCTTCTACTGAGGTCTAGTCAGCTGCTGACTGAAGAACGCAAGCGATTACACTGATGACGTGGGGTTCCGAAAAGTTTCTTCGACAGAAGATCAGTTCGACAATTACCCCGTACAGGACTTAGACAAAAATATTAAAAACGATTACATCAAGTCTACCTTATACATCAGCTAATCCTAATCGACACACTATACTACTGATATCAGCTCGGTTTTGGGATCTTCAATTCCATAGTACTACTATGATTTCCCCCAATTTTCTTTTAACCACGAACAGCTGAGTATCATCTACTGACTCATATCCAACAATTTCCCCCTAATTGATGATGCCAAAACCTCTACTTCTAAATTCTAAACGAATAACATTTTATAAGGTATGCTGACCTACTGACTACAATTTCCCCCTTAATTTATCTGAGGAAAACAAACTGATATGATAACTGCAAAACATCAGCAGGTGAGAGATAGGCAAAATCAGAGAAACTGATAGTGTGAGTGTGTGTCAGATCACTTAGAATCAGTTGTGAAAACACAAAGCAAAATGCTGTAAGATAATGAGTAATTGTCTGTCAAGCAATAGGAACGATAATATATATGATCAGGAAATTACAAGTTCCTATTACTATTACAAAAGAGTAGAGAGAAATAGTACTGACGCCTGAAGCCTTGAGTACGCTTCTTGAAATCGCAGACTCGTCGACGGGAGGTTCCAGACCATAGTATAAATAGATTCTCTTCCTTAGCGTCTGGATATCCTCAAAGTCTTCAGCAAGGTCGACACTCAGGTCGAAATGAGATGCTGCAGCTCTAATCTCATCCTCTATTTCCTTCGTGCATAGAACTCCGCACGCTGTTCTAGGAGGTGGAATGCGCCTGAAAGTTGGAGCTCTAAAAGGAATGTTTTCTCTCTTCATGATCTCCAGAAGTTGTTCCCTAAGCTCAGAATTGTAATTAAACATGAACTCGTCAAAAGCTTGTTCGATATCGCTCACGAGGATAGAATTCCCATACATAGTAGCCTTTGATGAATTCCTTTTTGAGTTCTTCCCATTGATCATTGACTAGAGCCGGTACCCATTTATCGATATGAAGAACTGGGTCCTTCTTGACATAAGGAGCTCTTCTGTACCTTGATCCTCGTGGGATTTGCCTTCTGGGATCAGCTGCTGGCTTTTGAGATAGGCTAATCATCTTAGCCATATCAGCCATTCTCTTCTTCTCTCGGAGAGCCGCCGCCCTACGCCTCTCCTTTTCTAAGGTTTAGGCCTTGCGGCGTGGCTTCCCAAGTGGCTCTATCTTCCGCTTCCCGCTTAGGTGTAAGATGAGTCCGATAATGACTCGAGCGGTAGCTTGACTCGCAGAGGGAAGAGTTTTTGCAAACTCCTCCCCGAGCCTTCTTTTTCTCCTCTCCCACTGACTCTCCCTTCTTCTTACCTCTCGCCCTTAACAACTTTGCCCTTAGGCTTCTTAGCAAGTTGGGCTTCTTCCACCGACACTCATGGTCCAGCCTTTATCCCGAAGTTGTTGGGCTACCCGGAGGTCGAAGGCCTCTTGTTCCGCTTTTGATTTGAATTTACTGACGGGGAGGAAGGATGAGAAATATCAATAGCAGCCTCCTTCCCGGGCCTCTGCGGAGGAGCCTGTTGCTCTTCTTCTGACTCTTGCTCAATGAAATGAGCAACTTCTTCTATGTGAGGTGCGGAAGATGAGATGGGGGTAGTTTGTAGGGGATATTCAAGTAGTAGAACCCCTGAATCTGCTTGGGCTGCGGAGGGTCCTTTCTCCTTAACACCTTCCCCCCGAGCGAGGGGGTTCTTCCCCCCCGAGGAACCGTGGAGGGTCCTTCCTCCCGAACCCTTCCTTCCAAGATCCGGACTACAACCGTATCCGTTTCGTGTTCATCTTTCATAATACCTTCCCCCTTTTTGGCATCATCTGCCTTAGAGAGTTGGGTGCGGATGGCTTGAATGTCTCTTTCCACATTGTGGACTAAATCCTTAATATGAGAAGTCGTGGATTCGAAGTCCTTGATGAGATCGCAGTATAATTCCCGCCTTTTTCCCGATCGCCTCTAGATGTTTTAAGTCAGTGCACTGACTCTCGACGGAGTTTCAGCAGAGCCCGATCCTCGCGATTCCGTCATTTCTTTCCGAATAAATTTCGAGCCTCTCGCCCGTTGGGTAATAGCCGTGTGAAGGCTAGAGGTGGCAATCTTATTCTTCTCATCAATTTCGAGCTTAATAGTTTCAAGAGCTTCGAGTCACCGCTTCCGAAAAGATCTTCTGCGATTCTCGAGCAACCGCCGACTCGAGCTTCTAAATTGATTTTCCGAGCGGCTAAGGCGACCTCAATTATCTCCCCGAAAATTTGGTTGAGGAGGAGCTTCCGGAGTTTTTGAGATGTCGGCGGCTAGTCCGTCTAAGCTCACCGTCCGAGCCTTAGTGTACTTTGTCCATTTCGGATGGACGTCCTTAGCCAATAGTCTGTTCTTCTCTCCTTGACGTCTAATGGCTTTGTTAACGGACTTTGAGGACACGAAACCGATAGGTGAATCTGGTAAGAACCGATTCCGAGCTCTCGCTCGTAAAACGTGAGGAGCCGCTCCCCGACCGTACCCGGAGCACCTTGAGCATCACCCGATGTATCGGGATGTGGTGATTTGCTCTTCTCACGGGGAGTTGAACCCTCGCCAGAGCCTCCCAACTCCGTATCCTTGGGTGTCTCGATCCTTCCTCTGATAATCATCATCATCATTGTTCTTATTATCATCCTTATCGGCAGGAGGAGATGGGGGCGGAGGAGTATCACCGGAACCGACTCTCGCAAGCTTAGAAGATAAAGCATAGCGGCTCGAGATCTTCGAGAGTAGCCAAGTCACCGGCTCTCCGTACCCTATGACTTCTTGTAATTTCGCTCCTCATCGAGCAAGTTGATGACCGAGTGGGTTTTGATTATCTCTCGCTAGAATATTCCAACTCGTAAATCTCGAGTAGCATTTGAACCCTTGCCCCGAGGGCTATGTTGACTAAGTCCGAGTGCCCAACGATCTCGGGAATATGATCGTGTACTTCACCGTGGCACTGAGACGAGTGGAATGAATAGTTGTCCACTCGGGCCGGAGTCTCCTCGCCGGTTCCCTAACATCCGACCGGGTCTCTTCGTAGCCGATGACCTGGACCTTATCTTTGAGGGTCGCACCCTCAATGCCGATATCGTAGTCCAAAATTTGCTCTTCTTGTGTGTGAGGAGGAGCTTGTTCAACGACAAACGAGAGGCCGAGCAGCCGAGACCTCACTGGTCCAGGCTTAGTTAGCCTCCTCCTTTTAGGCACTTCGGTATGAGGGGGCGAGCGGATGCGGCTCTCTTCGGCTCATCCGGCCCTTTCCCGATAGATTTCTCGCCGATGCTTTTGTTTTGAACTTAATCAATTTCATGTCAAAGAATTTTGAGTCGGCGAACGATGAGTGCCTTTGAACGGAGCTCTCAATAAGGACTCGACATCTTAGTCCCATAAAGTAATTTGCCCACACTCGGCTAACTTCCTCTCTCCAGTCGGGTAAGGTAGTGAATTTTCGGGCTTGGGCCTTCATCTCGAAACGTAATAATCGGCCCAGCTCACTTCAATTTCGTCGCCGATCGCTATCATCACCGAATCCTTGGTTTGGACAAGTTGATCGTATGATCCAAATCGAGCTAGTCGGGATGTGAGAGACTATGTAGGCTAGTCCTCCTGTATTGGGGGAGCAAAAGGTTCTTCGAGAAAGCCGTCTTGAACGAGATGTCGCACGTCCGTAGAACTTATGGACATACTCATTTATCTCTTTCTCCTTATACCCGATGGGAGAAATACCGGAGTCTCGGAAGGTCGAACGTCGGCACCAAGGCGTCCCCCGACGTTGAAGACTCACCGTGTAGAATCCCAACAATTCCGATCAACTTCTTCCATGTAGGCGAAAGAAGATTCCTCGCCTCCGAAGCGACTTCCGGTTGAAATACACCTCTCGCCACTTGCCTTGCGCGATACGATCTCGGGTGTTTCGTTACCAACTCCCGAAGACCGTAACGCTCCGAGCATCAAAGACCGGCTCCGGATAGGAAATATCTACTTGACGGAAAGCCAAAGTCGGTTCAAATTGAATCCTAGAGGACATAATCTCCTCAATGTTCTCGGGAGTCCGAACTGTCGCCATTGAAATCTCGCAAAACAACTTGTTAGCACTTGAAAATAGAGTAAGTTAGTAAGTATTAAGCGTGTTTCAATACATTACCGAATACTAAAGAGCTTGAGAAGAATACAAATGCGAGGCGCTTTGAGAAGATTTTGAGAAAACTGAAACGCTCGAAGATAGCTCTTAAGTTGTAAATGGCGAAAAGTGAGGAAAGGATAGAAGATGAAAGATTTTATATATATCGTCTGATTATAAGTTTTGATCCTACGATCCAATTTTAATCTTTCAAATCTTATGGACGGCTGAGATTGAATGTTATAAAAGGAATGATTACCAAAGCCGCCTCTAACATAGACTTACATAATAAAGGTAAGTGAGAAGACATGCATTAAATGCGCGACAGACAACATTAATTACTCAGTTATTCGAATGAGAAGGTTTCCTACTGACATTTCCTTAAACTATTAATGGCGGGAAATAAATGCACATTAACTGCTGACTTCGTGCGACTGATATAGTAAATGCAAACATGCTTCTGAAAAGAAATTAAGTATATGATACTACGCAAACCTCTTCAGCTGAACTTTCGATCAGCTTGTTACCGTTATATCGCAAGAGGATGGTTGAAGTACTGATAAGCGTGTTCCCCCTTGCTGTGTACAGTGTGATTCTTCCTACTCGAATCATCAGACGGAATCTCTTGATCGTCAGATCGGTTCCATCTACCGATACCAAATGTTGCCAATTGTCTCCATAAGTCGCTATCAATAGTTGCCTTCTACCGATGCATTTCGGTAGGGATCCAAGAGACCTAGCTCAACCGATAATTCTCTGAATCTGTTCTCAGCTAGTGGTTTGGTCAGTATGTCTGCCCTTTGCTTGTCAATATGGATTTTCTCCATTCTGATATCCTTCTTCTCGACATGATTTCTGATGAAGTCGTGTCGGATATCCACGTGCTTGCATCTCGTACGTAGAATTGGGTTCTAAGTTATGGCAATAGCACTTGTGGAGTCACAGTAGATGGGTACTTCATTCTGAGTGATACCATAATCTCTCAGTTGTTGTCGAAGCCAAAGGATTTGGGCACAAGCAACTTCCGGCAGCCCATGTACTCGGCTTCGGTAGTGGACGTTGCTACCGAGTGCTTGTTTCTTTGAGAACCAAGATATCGCCTTGTTGCCTAGGAACCGACACGTTCCGAAAGTTGACTTTACGATCTATCCCGCATCCCGCATAATCGCATCGAATAACTTGTCGAGATTAGATTATCATCGCGAGGATACCATAACCCAAAGACTCGGTGTTCCTCGTAGATATCGCAAAATCTTCTTTGCTTGAGTCTAAATGACTTCGCTGGGATCCGCTTGAAATCTTGCGCATACACCTACGGTATAAGTTATATCGGAGTCGGCTAGTCGTTAAATATAACAAAGAACCAATAATAGCTCTATAATCGCAGAGTTAACGTAAACTCCCTCTTTGTCTAGATCGATTTTAAAATTCGTGTTCATGGGGATTTTGACCGGCTTGCTCGGAGTCGCAGCCGAATCTCTTGAGAAGATCTCGAGTGTATTTGGCTTGATTGATGAAGATTCCTTCGGTGATTGCTTCACTTGAAATCCAAGGAAATAATTCATCTCTCCCATCATGGACATCTCGAATTTCTCTTTCATCATCTTCTCGAACCGCCGACATATGATCTCGTTTCTGCGGCCTCGAAAATGATGTCGTCCACGTAGATTTGCACCGAGTAGGATGTCATCTCCTCGACTTTATGTTGAATAAGGTGCGATCTACTCGTCCCCTTCGAAAACCTTTATGAAGTAGAAAGTCTGATAGGGTATCATATCAAGCCCTGGTGCTTGTTTTAACCCATACAGAGTTTTCCTAAGTCTGTACACCTGATGTCACTGCTGAAAGCCGGACGGTTGTTCCACGTAGACTTCTTCCTTCAGTACGCCGTTCAGAAAAGCTGACTTTACATCCATCTGATAGACTTTGAAGCCTTGATGCGTTGCATAAGCTAGGAATAGACGAATGGCTTCCAATCTAGCGACTGGAGCGAATGTTTCATCAAAATCAATTCCTTCTGCCTGACTGTATCCCTTTGCAACTAGTCGTGCTTTATTTCTGACAATGACGTTGTTTTCATCTGGCTTGTTTTTGAAGACCCACTTAGTACCAATCACGTGCTGATGTCTAGGTCTGTCTACAAGCTCGCAAACTTTGTTTCGGACGAACTGGTTCAGCTCTTCTTGCATGGCGATGATCCGGGCCAAGATCATTAAGTGCGTCCTCTATCGATTGAGGTTCTTCGTAGACAAGAAACAAGAATATAGTGAGCTTTCACCTTGATTTAATCTCGATCTTGTTCTTATCGTCGCTGACGGATCTCCTATTATGAGATCTGAAGAGTGAGCATCTAGCCAAGATCATCTGAGTCTGGCTTCTTCTTCTGATACAACTTCTGCAGAATAAGTAGGAGTGTTAGGCATTTCGAGTAGACTTGTTATGAGATTGCAAGTATTTCGAGAAGAAGATTAGGATCTACTAAGTTTCCGTGTTCGGGGCATTTAGCTCGGGAACATTAATCGTTCCCCCCCCGAGTTTATATTCTCGGTACATGTCTCGCTTACCACGGGGGCTTCCTCATCGACCGATGTTACCTGTTGTTGATTCTGTTCGGTAGAATCAACTAGGTCAACTACATCGACTGTTGGTTGAGTCTGGGTTTGTTCATCGTCTGACTCATCAACCCAACAATGCTGGATCTTTTCAGCTTTATCGCAAGTCCGAGATCCTGTAGCTTGCTACTGACATTATCGCATTTGTCTCTCGTATCTTTCCTGTTCTCGCAACAAATTCATCAAAAACAACATGAGGGCTTTCCTCCACACAAAGAGTCCGATAAAAGACTCTGAAGGCTTTACTCGACTTGAGAGTATCCTAAAAAAACTCCTTGATCGATCTCGCTATCAAAGACCTTCACCGATCTTTCCCGTTATTGTGGATAAAGCAAGGATATCCAAAAATATGGAAATGAGATATAGAAGGAATTCTCCCTTTTCATAATTCATATGGTGTCTTCATGTGTTGCTGAGTGAGTAGTGAGTGGTTCTGAGTATAGCAGGCGGTGTCGGTAGCATCGGCCCGTAACTTCGAGGGTAGTCCGAGTCTGCGAGGAGCGTTCTTGCCGCTTCTTTAAGTGTTCTCGTTCTTTCGTTCGAGCAAGTCCGTTCTGGCCGAGGGGTGCGCGCGGCCGATGTCTCGTGCTTAATTCCCTCTTTATCGCAAAGACGCCTTAACTATTGAGTTTAGAAACTCTGTTCCTCTGTCCGAGCGAATTCTTTGAATCTTGATGTCCTTTTCCACACTGAGCTTCTTCAGCAGATTGGGCAACTCAATTTGAACATCTGACTTATTGGTGATGAAGATAACCCAAGTATATCTCGAATAGTCGTCAATAACGACGAGGGCATACTTCTTGCCTCTTATAGTCACTGGAGAAACTGGCCCGAATAGGTCCATGTGCAGCAGCTGAAGGATTCCATCAGTGGAAGGTGACGGAATAGGTGAATTGCTATTCTTTGTTTGCTTTCCCTTCAGACATGCTTCACGGTTTCTATCTTTGATAAACGATTCGTTGGGCGCCTCCTCGACTTTGGAGTTCTTGGCTAGCTTGTTCATGGTCTTGAAGTTCGGGATGGCTCGAGTCTTTTGTGCCATAGCCATCCCGACTTGTCACCGAATTTTATCCGTGCGAGTAAGCAAGCCTCAGGTTCTGCGGTTTTCCAGTTTGCAACATAGATGTTCTTCCTCCGCGAACCTGATAACACTGTTTTCCCTGTAGATTTGTCAACAACATCATAGAAGCCAACGTCAAAGATAACTCTGTTAAGATTATCACAGAATTGACTGACAGAAAGGAGATTATGTTGAAGTCCTTCAACATATGTTACTCTTGGAACTGAAGCAATCCCAATGTTCAGTGTTCCGTATCCCCTTGTGTAGCCTGTTGAGTTGTCACCAAACTCAATTCTGGGACCATCTTCTTGTATGTAGTTGGTCGGCGAGCTCTTCCGATACGTCATGTGTCTTGAGCGTACGCCGTCCACTATCCATGGGTCCTTATGCACTCGCAAAACGAAGCATCTTTAGGTACCCTTTGGTTCAGTTGGGTCCTTACTGGTTAGTGGGTGATTTCGGAACCCAAATCTGTCTCGGGACCTTAGAAGTCTGAGACTTCTTCTTCTAAACCTTGTCAGCTTTCTTCTCCACAGGACTTGGAGATACCGACTTTTTTGTCGATGATTTTGGGGTTCGGGCGCTTTCTTCTTCTGAGTCTTTGCGCTTCTCCTGACCCTGTGCTCATAATAGTACGAGCCGTACTGAGCCGGGTGCTCATACAGTGGCTCCTTGTACTGTTCTGCCCATCTGACCTTCTTGGTTCCCCCTAAGTTTGATCTCGGTGTCCTGGGGCTGGAACATTTGGTCAGTTGTTTGTTGCTGCTTGGCTGAGGTGCGATTACTTTCTGTTTGTTCTTCGCCTGAGGTGTGGTGTCAGCAACTTGCACCTTTCCTCTGATGAACCTATCAGCCAGCGTTGCTGAGCTTTTGGAGGTAGAAGCTTCGTGAGTATAGCCAAGGCCTTCTTTCACAGCAGTTGGCCGTTGTGCTCTGAGCATGCTTTCTAGCTTCTCCTTAGCTCCCAGGTATTGTTCAGTCATCAGTCCTCTCCAGATCTCATCACTTCTCCCGAGAGAATCATAGTCCTTCAGACGTCCGAGAGTTTCGACCGAGTTGGGCTATTTCGGTCTCTTTCTCCGAATTGTCCTTGGTCGGGATCGAGATCTCGAGTCTCTTGAAGCCGAGACTTAGTCATAAGAGATTCGATCTCTTCGTTGAGTCTCGCAACTAGATCCACCGACTCAGTAGAGACCCGACAATCGAAGAAAGTCTCCGATTCTCGGCCTTTACCTGTTCAAGTTTCGGATGGTTCTGCTTTGAACTCTCTGCTCAACTGAATTTATTCCTCTAGCAAGTCGTTATATGCTTGTACTAAGTCCAGAGGATCATGCGAGACCGAGCAAGTATCGTGTGTATTGTGTGAAGAGGAGGTTATATTAAGTTTAGAATTTACCTCAGCCTCTTCTCCGGCCATCAGACAGTGTTCAGCTGATTCCTCAGGAACCGTCTCTTCGACTTCAACAGCTACGAATGCAGCTTCGTCCTCAGAAGAGTACATGAATGTATCCTCTTCAATTGAGTTGTCGGATATCTCTCTCGGCTATATAGGCCCGCCTCTTCCGGGGCAAATTTGTCTCTTCGGCTCGTCGTTCGCTCTTTGAGCAACTGAGAGTTCGGGACAGATCGTGCGATAGTGTCCCTCCTTCTTGCAGTTGTAGCATGTTGATGCTCTGCTGCTGCTTTTTCCAGCTGAGTCTTTTGATGGACTAGCAGCAGGTTCTGTTTTCCTGCATTCAGTAGGAGGATTAGACTCTTCCCTTCTCTGATAATCTTTCTTACATGAGGGAGAATCTCTGTGGTATTTCTTCAGCTTTCCGACTCTCTCCTTTTCTCTTTGGTATTTGAGAGCCATCAGTGCGAGTTGGTCGAGCGGATATTTCGTAGGTCTTTGTATCTACAAGCACACGTTTGCTTTCTTGGAAGAAATATTTTTGCCTCCGCTTTGCTTGACTGTTGCCTTGAAAGCATGATCGAACTGTGTGTCAGCTGGAGCACTGGAGCACTTTTGAGGTAGACTATACTCAAATTCCTCCGTCTTTAATTCTGAAAAGATAACATCAGGAGTTAGAGCATTAAGATCAGAGCGACGTAAATAAGTAGCAAAAGGAAGCCACTTCTGTCGAGGTAGCGCTCTTATGATCTTTGTGTTCATCTCTTTGTTTGAGAACACTTTTCCCAGCCCGTTTATCACATTGACTTGATTCATAAATCTGACGCTCAGCTCGTCAATGGTTTCACTGGGCTCCATCGCAAAGGCTTTGAACTTCTAAAGCTCTAATTCGAGCTTGTTTTCTTTGATTTGAGGAGTTCCTTGGCTTAGTACAGCTAGGGCGTCCCAAAGTTCCTTCGCCGTTTGCAATCCCGCACCCTCCCGAGATGTGAGTCACCGAGCGTTGTCGGTATAACATTTCGTGCGACTCGGTCGAGGTTATGCAGTTTTTTCTCTTCAGGCGTGAAGGCAGATTTGTCCTTGGGAATCTTCGGACCGATTCGAGCTCCTTCACTTTCCACATCGCCGAACCGAACGCCGTCTATCATTGGAATGATGGGTCCGGTCTCCGAGACGTCGGTCATGCTTTGTCGTGCGACGACGTAAAGTGTGCCTCCATTCTTACACGCCATACCGTGAAGTTCTCTATCGAGAACATCGACACCATCCCGATACTTGACATGTCGACATTATGCGTACGAGTATAAGGATGAATGAAGAGATGCCTTGTGCGGAGAAAACGCTTTCGTGGATCTCGTTCAAGAAGACCAGAATCTGAATGTGTGATCGGTAGAACACGGTGTGCTCGATACCAATTGTTGGTCCGGAGACAAATATCGATGTAGAGGGGGGGGGGTGAATACACCTTAGTACGCTTTCTTTTTCTCGATGAAGGTCGGTGAAGTCGTTAGTTGCAACCGATGAACGGTGCCAAATACAACCTTCGATCGCGGGTCGAGTGGGTCGGCCATCGAGCTCTCCTACCGACTTTTGTCGAGATTCTTGAAACTCGCCGAAGACTTTAGCGTGCGGATAAGTGTGGGGCCCGGAGTTTATCTCTTTTTGAAAACGTGTTTTCGCAAATTAAGTTCTTTTGGTCGTGCGACTTTTTGAAATACGTTTTATGCACACTTATGATTTTCAAAGGTTTGTATGCAATAAAACAAGAAAGAACACAAGCAATTTAACGTGGTTCGGATACGCAAGATCCTACGTCCACGGTCCCGAACAAGGCGGAGATAACTTGTTGATTAATCTGAGCAAGTCTCAGCAAGGAAACTGTGCACTGGACAGATCCTTCTAAGTTATAGTCCTTAGCGACTTTACAATTCAAACCTAAGTTCGAAAGGGAGCGAAACAATCTCCAACTAAGAAGGAGTTCTTTCAATAAGAACAATTCACTAAGTGTGAACTCCTTCGAATCTAAGCTATAAATATGGCAATGAGCTTAGGTAGAGAAGAAAGGGATCTAAAGACTCTAGAGAGAAGAACCACAAAATATTCTAATAAATGCAGATTCTTCGTTGGATGTTCTGATGAGTTTGCTAGAGTGTTTGAGAGCTTGAGCGATTTTCCCTTTTGAATTTCGTTGTTCCGTGTTTCGTGTTTTTTCTTGTGTGTCTCGTGTGTGGAACTTTAAATTCTTCTCTATTTATAGCTGTGAGCTATGGCATATATCCGTTGGAGACGACGATGCCACGTGTCACAAGCTTCCAAAGAAAACGGCCATAAATTCGAACTTGTTGCGGCGGGGGCGGTTAATTCACGTACATGAGAGCAACTTTCTTGCGGGGGAGCAGGTAAGGCGTTGTCGGCTTCTCATTGGTCGAGGTTTGTGGTTGGTGAGAATGTCGAGTTGACCGTTCAAACAACCTTGTATGATCTTCTTGCTGAACTTTCGAAAAGACTTAAGTAGCTGGGTCGCTTTACTCGTCGGATACGATGAAGCGCAAAGTCTCTGTCTTCTTCGACTGAGTCGGATGACAAGGAATGTAGCTTCTGAGTAGGTCAGCTGGCGACTACGAAGGTACTGGGCTTGCATGAGTTCTTCTACTGATGACTTATCAGCTGCTGGGTTGGCCTCTACTGAGGTCTACTCAGCTGATGCGCTGTCTTCTACTGAGGTCTAGTCAACTGCTGACTGAAGAACATAAGCGATTACACTGATGACGTGGGGTTCCGAAAAGTTTCTTCGACAGAAGATCAGTTCGACAATTACCCCGTACAGGACTTAGACAAAAATATTAAAAACGATTACATCAAGTCTACCCTATACATCAGCTAATCCTAATCGACACACTATACTACTGATATCAGCTCGGTTTTGGAATCTTCAATTCCATAGTACTACTATGATTTCCCCCAATTTTCTTTTAACCACGAACAGCTGAGTATCATCTACTGACTCATATCCAACAGAAAGCATGCATCATTGCCTTACACCCTACTTACGTTTTTTTTACTCTATCAGGTAGCTTCCTTTAATAATAATAAGTGGTAATATTCACTGGTAGCCAAATAGTAAAATCGAAAAACAAATGTAGCATTTTCTTAAACAAAAACACAAATCTAGCCATTTTGTCCTCTTGTGGGCGCAGTGTCAGGGGCCGATGGAGGGCCGATCTCCATCGGCCCTCAACATGTTTAAAAAAAAAATTAATAAATAACTTTTTTTTTTGAACTTGAGGGCCGATGGTTTTTTTTTTTTTTTTTTACACTTGGGGGTCGATGCCCTCTTTAACTACCTTTTTTTTTTTTTTTAACTTCAGGGCCGATGGCCCTTTTTTTTTTGTACACTTGGGGGCCGATGCCCTCTTTAACCACCTTTTTTTCTTTTTTTTCTTTTTTAACTTCTGGGCCATCGGCCCTGTTTAATTTTTTTTAATACACTTGAGGGTCGATAGCTTGTTTAACTTTTTTCTTTTTTTTTTAAAAAAAAATTTGAGGGCTATCGGCCCCTCTTAACCTTTTTTTTTTTTTTTTTTTTTTCAGGGCTGATGTGAGGGCCTATGGACTCCATCGGCCCTCCATCGGCCCCCCCATCGGCCCTGCGCTATATAAAGACAAAATGGCTATATTTGTGTTTTGTTTTAGTGGTGGGCTATAAATGTATTTCGATTTATACTGTTTGGCTACTGTTAGAAATGCATCTAATAATAATTATAATAACTTCTTCAATTTTTGTAGTGTTTTAATCAATTTTTTAATTTGGCTTCCAAGTTAAAGGACCAAGCATAGGTAAATTATCACATTATCTTAGGTTTTAGGTCGTCACTTTTGTAAAGTTATCTCGATGTAGTTACCTCTCTTTTAATTATTATTCTTTCTCGCAGTTCCTCACACAAACTACAATTTGTACGTACTACAGTTCATCTACTTTTCAAATTTTGTGAATGTATTCTCATCTACTAAACCAGTATAAATTGTTGAATATATGATGAGTTTTGTATAAGAGATATCATTACCTTTGATGTGTATTTGTAAAACTTGTTCTTGTACAATAGCCCGCAATAGGAGAGTTAAACCACATTAGGTATTTTATAAGTGATAGAGTCACGTATAATTATATTTGTGGGTTTCAATCTTATGACTTTTAACCACAATTGTTGGTCCTAAAGACGCAGTTCAGGTGTAGGTAGGGAGGGGGGGGTGTTTAAATACACTTGAATGCAAATTCAAACTCTGAACGCGAAAGTCAGCGTTAGCTGAATAATGCTATTGAACGAATCAGTTGGCAAGATATACTTTCCCGATTGCGTGGGCAGAATATTCTCCTACTGAGTAAAGTCCTACTGACTTATGTCAGTGAACAATAATTGAGTACAAGAGTTGTGTGCGGAAGTGTAGGCCATTTTTAAAATATGTGTTTTTGATGAAAACCCGATTTGTGCAAGTTTGATTAAAACCTCAGTTGGATGCTGAATGAATCAGTAAATCAATGCAACAGTAATAATCAAAAAAATGAACAACGATCTTTAAAGTGGTTCGGGCACGCTGAGTACTACGTCCATTGTCCTGACATAAGCAGGAGAACTTGTATTATTTATACTGAGCAAGTCTCAGTGATCTGTTCACATGATATATACCAACTTGTTTGCTTATACTGAGCAAGTCTCAGTTGTTTGTACACAGGACAAATCTTACTTATAGTCATAGTGACTTTACAACTCTTAACCATTTAAGGTTAGAGATTCTCCAACTGTGAAGGAGTTTTTACAAGAAAGAACAGTTCAAAAGATATGAACTCCTTCGAAGTTTTTAAGCTACAGATTTTACAATAGGCTTGCTTAGATAGAGAAAGGGAACAATAATTCTCTAGAAAGAAGAACTAAAAATATATCTAATCTAAGAGCAAGTTCTTCGTTTGTATGTTGCTTGTAAGTTTGCTAGAGTTCTTGAGCTTGTTCGCTTGGGTTCTCGTATCTTCTTCTGCTTGAAGACCTTCTCTATTTATAGTTTTCGATTTGTGAATAGATCCGTTAGAGAGGGTCTAGCCAAGTGTCGAATAAGACAAGAAAAATGGCCATATGAAATTTGAATGTTGAGTAGAGGCACTAGAGAGATCTTCTCTTTTTCCGGCTAGGAGCAGCTTTATGGCAGAGCAGGTAAGGCGATGTCGGCTCCTTATTGGTCGAGGTAAATGAGAGTTGGTGAGGCTTGTTCAAACTCAAAGTACACTGAGTTGACTTCCTCTGAATCCTAGGACCGTTGCCTGATTGTCCTCTATCGACATTCGTCTGAACACTTTAATCGCTTGGCACAAATTCCTTTGCAGACCCAGTTGTTGATAAACATACCAACTGACTTCTTCGATACTGAGTCCTTCAGCTGAGTGCGAGATCTTCTACTGACTTCACAACTACTGAACTTTAGCCTATTGAATTCTAACAGCTGAACTCAAACAAAACTATTACAATATCGAAGGTTCATCATTCAGCTAGGGGTTTTAGGATCTTCAAATTTTATCAAATAAACTCATCCCAACAACAACTTAAGCACCTCGACGGTCGTATCACTCCATAATATCAGTTTGGATTGTAGTAATCTTACTAAATGTCAAAATGACATCTTTATATTTATAATATCATTCATCATATATATACATATATTTATATTTAAAGAAAATAGGCTATTATTGAGTATTTTGCAAGTTTGTCATTTGTTTATTATGGACTTACATTTAATATTTGAGAAATACGTGATATAGATATTAGACTTTTATAGGTGCCTAGTTCATTTAATTGGCAAATAAATTCAGTTAAGTCAAATACAATACTTCCTCCGTTCCATTATTGTTAGTTCGTATTCCTTTTTGGGCTGTCCCATTATTGTTGTCTTGTTTCCTTAAGTAGAAGTAATTATGAACCACAACCATTTTAAATAAGTGGATCTCCCACTTTAACACAAATTCACCAACTTAGTTAATTTTTGTGTCGAAAAGAAACAAGTCACCAATAATGAGATGGAGGGAATGCAAATTTTGTGTGGAATTTATTGTGGACACATATTAGAATATTATTAGATACTTATTATACAATTTAATACGATTATTATACATACTAGGTAATAAAAAAATAAAAAAATAAAAAAGCAAAAAACAAGGGATGGCTGCCATCCCTTGGCTCCACGTAAATCCGTCCATGGCAGAAGTATAACAATTATATTGATTTACCACATATAAAGCATGCTCTATCTAAACGACTAAACCTAGCGAATTGTACTAAATTTAAAGTATACAAAAATCAGTGATAGCGTTTAATATATTTCTAGAAAATAATAAGGATAATAATAAACAATATTTTGGTTATATTTTGGCTGAAATAAATCATGTGAAAAATATAATATTGGCAAATTTATTCGTAAATAACTAAATAGTAAATAAATTAAATTAAAAGGGCGAAATGAGAAAGAACAAATGTAGAACTTAGGAAGTAGCCAAAAATTGCCTTTTCACATTAAATTAAATGATTATAAAGTAGGCAATCTTATAATAAATAGTACGGAGTAGTAGATGATAGGGAATAAACAGAAACAAAATTGGTGCCGCATTCAATCTTTGTCAGTACGCACCTGATCACGCTTCTTCCCTAAATGCAGACAACTGCGTCTCTCCCTGTCCCTCTCCCTCTCCCGTCTCTGTCTGTATATCTTTCTCTCTCTACATTACATTAATATTGTGTTCCTTTTGAATTCCTGTAATTAAATTGATCGAGAAAAGTGGGGGCTTACAAAATCCAATCACAATTAGAAACTAATTGTGTTCCCTCTCATTTCTAATTTCTTTCGCCTGACTTCAAACCCAAAAACTTAAGATTGATCGATTATCTACTATCCCACTTGCTTTTCTAAATCCTCCTTCTTCAGAAATCACTCCATTTCCTACGTCAAATTGAGTTAATTTATCCTACATTTCAACAATTTACAATTGGATGAGGGTACAAACAAAATCATGGAGATCTGTTCATTATTTCTGATTGCCCGGATCAAAATTGAGAGATTAGATTGGGGAAAATGGTTTTGGATCGATTTATGGATGAGACAGCGCCTATAGAATGGCGTTGTTCAGAAGGTTCTTCTACCGGAAGCCGCCTGATCGGCTTCTGGAAATCTCTGAGAGGGTTTATGGTACGATTCGAGCTGGTTTTTATTGTTCAGTTACGAGTATAATCTCTCAGCATTCAGAGTTGTTGAATTATAGTGATGATTTTGTTCTAGTGTTAAGTAATGTAGACTACGGTGCTAATTGAGGTAGAAATTTTGTTTGCACGAGACTTGGTGCTTCGTTGAACTATTTCGTTGATGCTGAAATGCTGAAGTCGTAAAATCGCTTGTGACAGTAACAGATTGCTGAATAATTTGGAGCTGGGGAATTGAGTTTATCCTTCCTTTCATGTGAGGATATAGGTGTAACTGGGAAGTACAATATGATGCTACATGGTGGATAGTATATTTCAGCAGCTTGACAATGTTTCCCGGACTTCTCTCTTTTTATAATTGCCTCATAAGGTCCAATATATATACATTATTAGACCTTATGAATAAGAGTCAAGAAGATCTTATGAAAATTGAGCATTTTCACCTAGAAGATGTAAAACAGATATTGGGCTTCTAGAAAAGAAATTCGCGATTTTTCTTTGTGTGTATGTGTGTGTAGTCTTGTATTATTGAACACGAGAAATGGCATGACATGATAATCATTTCATCTTGGACTGCCATATTCACATTTTCTTCCTCCATAAATTTTTCTTTGTTAAACTGCGAACTTATATATATCTATATGTGTGTGTGTGTGTGTGTGTGTGTATGTATAAATGATGATTGGGTTTGCGAATAAAAACTCTATGATTAAGCCATTTATTTTTTCAATGCAGTGTTTGATTGCTGCTTCTCCACCAATGTGCTTGATGTGGATGAGTACAGGACATATATGAATAGGATTGTAGCTCAACTACAAGATCATTATCCTGATGCTGCTTTCATGGTTTTCAACTTCAAAGAAGGGGATGGCAGGAGCCAGTTATCTGATATGTTAACTCAGTATGATATGACAGTCATGGATTACCCTCAGCAGTTTGAGAGGTGTCCGCTGTTACCTCTGGAGATGATCCACCACTTCTTGCGATCAAGTGACAACTGGTTATCAGTTGAGGGCCAACAACATATTATTTTAATGCTTTGTGAAAAGGGAGGATGGCCTGTGCTTGCATTTATGCTAGCTAGCCTTCTTCTTTACAGAAAACAGTACACTGGTGAGCAGAAGACTCTTGAAATGGTATACAAACAAGCACCCCAGGAACTTCTTTATCTTTTGACTTCTTTGAATCCACAACCATCTCAGCTAAGGTATCTTCAGTACATCACTAGAAGAAACTTTCGATTGGATTGGCCATCATCAGATGTGCCTCTGGCCTTGGATTGCATGACACTCAGAGTCCTTCCTCTATATGATGATGGCCAAGGATGCCGACCAGTAGTAAGAGTATACGGTCATGATTCTTCTTCCAGAGTGTCCAGTATAAGTTCAAAGCTTTTGTTTTCATCTTCTAGAATGAAAAAACCTATACCTTACTATCAACAGGTAACATATCATTCTTATACTTCATGTTAAATTGCTATTGTCTACTATTATCAAAGCTTTAGTTCTGCTGATGATGATTTGTGGCTGCAGGAAAAGTGTGCTCTAGTAAAAATAGATATTCATTGCCGTGTTCAAGGAGATGTTGTCCTTGAATGCATCCATTTGGAGGATGATCTAGTGAGTGAGAAAATAATTTTTCGAATTATGTTCCATACAGAGTTTGTCCGGTCAAATGTTTTGATGCTGACCCGCAATGAAGTTGATATTCTTTGGGATGCAATGGACCTTTTCCCGAGGGAATTCAAAGCTGAGGTACGATTATATTGTTTGTGCCAACTTTCTTAGTTTCTGGATTTTAACTTTGTTGAAAACCTAGTCTTTTTTGTATCAGATACTCTTCTCAGATGCAGATTCTCTCCCGCCTATAATCACCAAAAAAATTGCAAGTGAAGATGACAGTGAAACAGAACTTGCGTCTCCTGATGAATTTTTTGAGGCTGAAGAGATCTTTGGCAGTTTTCTTGAAGGGCAGGAAGGTAAAGGGGAATCTGATCGCCCTATATTTCAAGTTATTGCCCAAGTTGAGGGAATTCATCATGACTTTGCCTTGGATGATGATTTGGAATATCCTGCATTTCAAGAGTGTGCTATAAATGAGGCCAGTCGCAGTTGTGGAAATACGGTGGATCCTAATAATAACTTCATGAAGAATAGGGAAGTCCAATTAGAGTCAAAATATGTTTTTGCTGAGGTGATCACTGATGAAAAAACCTTATCTGAGAAAGACGGTACACGAATCAAGTTCGGGAAAGAGGACATTAAGGGGGAATCTGATGACCAAGCAATTCAAGTTAGGGCCCAAGTTGATGAAAGTCATCATGACGTTGTCTTGGAGGATGATTTGGAACATCATGCATTTCAAGAATGTGCTATAAATGAGGTCAGCCACCGACATGGCAACACGGCGGATCCTAATGGTAACTTTTTGGAGAATCAGGAAGTCCAGTTAGAGTCGAAGTACATGTTTGTTGAGCCGGTCACTGATGCAAAAACATTATTTGAAAATGATGGTTCACAAAATAAGTTTGAGAAAGAGGAATATTTGGAGGAACCTGATAACCATACAATTCAAGTTAGTTCCCAGGTTGATGAAAATCATCATGATGTTGTCTTGGAGGACGATTTGGAAAATAATGCATTTCAGGATTGTGGTATAGATGAGGATAGTAGCAGACACGGCAACACGACGGATCCTACTAGTGACTTGTTGAAGAATGTTGAAGTCCAATTAGAGTCAAGATATGGGTTGGCTGAGGTTGTCACTGATGCAAACACCTTATCTGAAAATGATGATATATGCATCATGTCCAAAAAGGAGGACAATAAAGGGGAACCTGATGACCATACAGTTCATGTTAGCAACCAGGTTGATGCAAGTCATCATGATGTCGTATTGGGGGATGATTTGGATCATAATGCCTTTCAGGACTCTGGTGTAGATGAGGCCAGTAGCAGACGTGGCAGCACGATGGTTCCTACTAGTAACTTGTTGAAGAATGGGGAAGTCCTAGAATCGAGGCATGTGTTTGCTGAGGTGGCCAATGACGCAAACACCTTATATGAATATGATCGCACATGCAACAAGTCTGCGAAAGAGGACGTTAATGGGGAATCTCATAACCGTACAGTTCAAGGTAGCGTCCATGTTGATGAAATGCATCACATCATTTCCTTAGAGGGTGATTTGGAACATAATGCATTTCAAGAGTGTGGTATAGATGAGACTAGTCACAGATATGGCAGCACGGTGGAGCCTCCTAATAACTTGCTGAAGAATGGGGAAGTCCAATTAGATTCATGGAATTTGTCTGCTGAGATGGTTACTGATGCAAAAACCGTATCTGAAAATGATGGTATATGCATCAAGTCTGAAAAAGAGGACCTTAAGCAAAGTGAAGAGGTCCCTACATTGATGAAAGATGAAAAGGAAGGTTCGAGGCAGATGTTTGACGATGATAATAATGAGCAGAAATTGGATAAGGGCCTTTATAAGAAGCAGCCAAATGCAGTTGACGCAGTTTTTACCAGTAGAAAATTTAAGCAGCAAGACTTAGCCATATCTAGACAGGGTAAGCCAAATGCTATATCGCGGCGCATACCTTCTAATAAAGGTTCTAACACGAATTCAATGCATGTATTATATCCTCGGTCAAGGCATAATACTTCTCCATCTATATTAGCTCTTGGAAAGGGTAATATATCTGGGGGAAAAGATAGCCCCCAATCTATTCCTGCATCTTCAGAATCTAGAGCACCAACTGGTAGAACTTCTGCACCCCACTTTCAGAAGCACATTGCTTCTCCTTTGTCATTAGACTTATCAGCAGCTGAAGAGGCTTCTTCCCTAATTCTTCCCTCGAATACAGATGTGGCACAAGAGACGGACAAACACAGTCAAGTGGAGGTGTTGCTTTCACTTTCCAGTAAACCTACTTCTCCCTCTCCCATTTCTCATCCTCCACCACCTCCACCGGCAATGCCTCCTCCTTCAAAATCATTATTAAAAAAACATGCTTTACCACCTCTATCAATTCCTAAGGACAAACAACTTGGATGGCCTGTTTTGTTTCCACCTTCGCCTCCGGCTCTACCTCCTATGGCTACGCACCCTATGGCTACACAGCCTATGGCCTTGCCTTCGAATCCTCTACCTACGGACGTGCTTTTGAATCCTCTGCCCCGAGCCTTGCCCCATCCTCCATCTCCACCTATGGCTCCGCCTATGCCTTTACTTTTCCCTTCACCTTCACCTCCTCCTCTGCCTCCGCCTCCTCCCATGCACATGCGTCCATCTCCACCACTTCCTCTTATACCTACTCCTACTCCTCCATCCTCTTCATCTGCTAGCACAGTTTCTTATATTCTTTCAAGTTCGCCGCTATCCTCACCTTCATTGTTGTCACCTCTATCTTTCCAGAATGCAACTCTCGAGTCATTATCTTCTTCTATCCCTCCCCCTTCAGCTCCCTCCCAATCGTCCATAGATGCTAGCTTAGCCACAAGTTCACAGGGTTCACTTCCTCCTCCAGTACCTGTACCTCCTACCTCATCTAGTGTGGACAACACAGTTATCCCACCACCACCTCCACCTCCACCACCACCTTGGTGTGCTGTGTATCTAGTAGTATCAAATTCTCCTTCTTCATCTCCATTTCCACTTTCTTTACATGCGGCTCCTTTTTCATCAGCACCCCATCCCAATCATGGATTTTATTATTTTCCTTCAAATTGCACTCAACCTCTATCTCCTTTGAGTGGTGTTCCGCCACAAACTCTACCTTCCGCAAGTAGTGCTCCACCACCACCATCAATACTTTCTTGTCTTTCATCAATTTTACAACCTCCTATTTTTTTTGGTACACCAGCTCCACCTCCCAACAATGGTGTTGATTTTTGTTTTCCACATAGCAGTCCACACACTCAGCCTTTTCCAAGTTCATTTTCATCTGCTGTGAGTGGTGCTACAGTAACTCCTCCACCTCCACCTCCACTGAAGAATGCTCCACCACTATCACCACCTTCACCTTCTCATCCCCCTCCTATGAAAGCTGCTTCTCCACCTCTAACCCCACCCTTAGTTCCTAAGCTAACCCCTCAAATATCAAGTGCCACAACTCCACCACCGCCACCGCCACCGCCACCTCCTCCTCCTCCACCTTGTACTGCAGTACCACCACCAGCTCCACCGCCACCGCCACCTTCTGGTCCACCACCTCCACCTCCACCACCTTCTGGGCCACCACCTCCACCACCTTTAATGCATGGGGCCCTAACACCACCGCCCCCACCTGGTTGCCCTCCACCACCTTTGCCAGGAGGCCCACCTCCACCACCTCTGCTAGGAGGTCCACCTCCACCTCTGCCAGGAGGTATACCTGGCCCACCGGCACCTCTGGGGCCACCAGGAGGTCCACCACCGCCACCAGGACCACGAGGAGGTCCACCACCGCCACCAGGACCAAGAGGAGGTCCACCACCCCCACCTGGAGTAGGTAGAGGTGCTATGGGCAGAGGGCAGGTACGCCCTAGAGCAAAACAATCTACACTAAAGCCACTTCATTGGAGCAAGGTGACTCGGGCCCTAAAAGGAAGCTTGTGGGAAGAATTGCAAAAGCAAGGAGCGCCTCAAGTGTACTACTCTTCCTCTCCTTGTTAATTTTCGTAGATTAAACATGGTCCGGTGTTTGTGTTTATTTTCTGTAATTTGTTTTAGCATTTCTTAGCACCCTACTACTAGGAAATAAGAGTTCTTTATACAGTATAAATTTTTCTGTTGTTTTGCCTTTAATGCTTATACAACATCAATTGAATTTTCATTAAATGTGCATGCCTTCTGATAATTATATTCTTTCCTTACCTTGCGCTTTCTTGTGCATGAATTATATTTTCATCTCTATGAATATGTGTCTGTTGCTTTGCTTTGGATGCTTATACTGCACGAGTTAAATATATATCCATGTGCATGGCTTTTAATGATTTATGTTTTATTTCTTTTCGTAGCTCTTGATTCCTTGAAGTTACTGATTTCTTTCCCTCTAATTCTAGTGCAACAGAATTTGATGTGAAAGAAATTGAGACTCTTTTCTCTGCAACAGTCCCGGGCAAAGATAGTAAAGGAGGCAAAGGTGGAGCCAAGAAGGCTGCTGCAGCTAAGCCTACTAAAATCCAGCTGGTAATGTTGTATGAGTCCAATAACTTGTTTCTCTCCAGGTCATATTTGGGGTAATATATTGCATACCTTTGCAAATTATTTAGAATCTCTTAGAAACTATGGAAAAATGAAATTTGATACATGATCATTTATTTTTCCTTATTAGTTATCTAATAATTTGTGTATTTTTACGTCAATTCTGTGATGCTACTCATTCTATCTTGTAGATTGACTTAAAGAGGGCATATAATGTTGAAATCATGCTCACTAAAGTGAAAATGCCACTTCCTGACATGATGGTAAGCTATGAGATTGCATCTTTTGTTTTAGCAGCTGTTACAAAATCTACAATCTGTTATAATTAATGAGAATGTTAATGTGCTTGTATTAGAATTACTTTTAGTTTTTCAATTTCTTTCTATAACTAGCATGGATGGTTGGTTTGACAGGCTGCAGCACTTGCGCTGGATGACACAGTTCTGGATGCTGATCAAGTGGAAAATCTTATAAAGTTTTGTCCGAAAAAGGAAGAGATGGAACTTCTCAAGGTGACACTTGGAAGCTCATTTACTTAGCAAATTGTAATAGGAATTCAAGAGTTTTAATTTTTCATTGCTTGTTTTTAGACATACACAGGTGATCCAGAGGAATTGGGAAAGTGTGAACAGGTATTGCAACTGCTTCCTATCTTTAATTATTAATACTATCAGAAAAAAGACAGACATACATTTTCAGTATGTGGAATGTAATTCGACTGGATTTTAGTTTTTCCTGGAGTTGATGAAGGCACCACGAGTGGAAACTAAATTAAAGGTTTTCCTTTTCAAGATTCAGTTCAACAATCAGGTTTGGTTTGGTTGGTACCAAACTTGTCAGAATTGCTGCTTATATTTCTAATTTGTTTTTGCTTTTTCTTCCTAGGTTTTTGAGTTCAGAAAAAGCTTGAATGTAGTTAACTCTGCATGCGAAGAGGTACGGTACATCTAATGAGTAACAACTTTCTGTTTCTATTCCTTATTATCATCTTTTCCCATGCTTCTTCAGGTCCGGAACTCGGCAAAACTGAAAGAAATTCTCAAGAAAATATTATATCTTGGAAATACATTGAATGAGGGAACCGCCAGAGGTATGGATTTCTGAACTACAAACCTTATGAATATTTGATAACTTTTAACTTGTTATTCAGGTGCTGCCGTTGGATACAAATTGGATAGTCTTTCGAAACTCACAGATACACGTTCAACCATTAGCAGGATGACACTTATGCATTATCTTTGTAAGGTATATTCTCATCCTTGTAGATTGAGGGCATTCTTATAATTGAAATATTCTTATACTCTCTTTCTTGATCTTACTTCAGGCCCTTGCCACTAAGAACCCTGATCTTCTAGACTTTCACAAAGATCTTGTTAGCCTCGAAGCTTCCACAAAGGTTCATATATTAATAACACTATAAAATGATACCGTATATCGACTTAAATAATTTTATGATTTTGTTTTTCCACTTGCAGATTCAACTGAAAGCTCTGGCGGATGAAATGCAAAATATTTCCAAGGGTTTAGAAAAGGTGAAGCAGGAACTAGCTGCTTCGATGGATGATGGTCCTGTATCCGAAATATTTCACAAGGTATTATTACTTCTACCTTCGATTATGTATCTGCACAATGTAGCACGTTGACACAATTTTCTGGCCAGACGTTGAAGGAATTTGTTGGTTCTGCTGAGAGTGAAGTTGCATCCGTGATGACTATATATTCTGACGTGGTAAATCTCATCTAAATTATTTATGTAATTGATTATGTGGCAACTAGATTGTTCGTCGTTCATCTATTTGATTTTGGTAGGGTCAAAATGCTGAAGCACTGACTCTATATTTTGGTGAAGACCCTAAGAAAGTCCCGGCCGAGCAAGGTCATCTGTTTTTCTTGTGATGTGAATGTGAATGTAACATTTGAGATTGCTCAGTCAAAGTTTTTTCATGTATCCAGTTACTGCAACCCTCCTAAACTTTGTGAGGTTATTCCAGCAAGCTTGTGATGAAAACATTAAGATAGCTGAAATGGAAAAGAAGAAAGCTGAGAAGGAGGCGGCTAAAAACTCAACAAAGAAAGAAGAGAATGATTGAGTTGTTTATTATGTGGGTTAAGTCTTTTTGACCCTCACACACTGCTGGATTAACCAGCCAGCAATGCAATGCGCCTTTGCCTCTGCTGCACATATTGGCTTATACATACGAAATGGAGTCGGATGGTGCTGTCGTGGCTTTGCAAAACCTCAAGGTCTGCAAATGTAGCAGTTAAGAAGAGCTGCTTTGGATTGGAGGAGGGCAAGTTATGATCTATCTCGACATAAATGTTCAGCACGGGTTGGATGGATCGGACAGATCGAGCTTCTGAAAATCCAACCCCTGCCCTCATCACGAAAATGTTCCACGACACCATGTACAGAGACCTAACTAACCCTGTAGTTAGATTAACACTGATTCTTTCTTGTAGCATAGGAAACTGGTTTGGTTCCTGGAAGAACCTTCCCACAAATTCTGTTGTACAGCAGTAAGGGATAGTGAGGGTAGAAAAAACAAATAGGCTGTCTTAGTGAATATAAAATATATTCAAAAAACGAAACGATGCTTCATGCTTCAAGAAGACAACAAAAACACATAATGATGCATGCTAGTGAAGAGTGCATTATTTTGAGGGTATGTTTGGTGTTTAGATTCAAGCTTCTCATAACAGAAATGTAGGCCACATAAGAATGTATGGCCATGATTCTGTCAGACTACTTGCAGAAAAAGGTTCGAGATTATGCATGTGATTGGGTTACATTTTAGGCTAATCATGCACTGCATATTTTAACAATCAACAATCAATTAATCAAAGTTAGAATAGGTTTTAGATAGTTGAAATGGTTGAAAACAGTAAATTCATCCAGCTGTTTGCATACTTTCTTCTCTATCCTTCTCTCTCTCTCTCATGGTCCAATGTAGCCTCCAAGTACAGAGAGCTACATTCCAATTCAATTCTGCATCACAGAGAGTGGAAGGGATTTTGACTTAGTGAGACTTTCCCATCTCTTACGGCAACCTTTTTTTTTAAGATCCATACAATGTTTCAAATTAAAATAGTAAAATACAAAATAGTCCAAAAATGACATTGCAAATCAATGTTTGAATTTTGGTCATATAGTGTTGATAACTTTTAGATCTAACTAATAATCACATAACACACGAAATAGTGTTACTTGAAATTTCTTGATAAATAGATGATCACAAACAACTGCTGATTAAATATATTGATCATCACTATATATGCAATTGTAATTCAAATTTGAGTAAGATATACTTGCAAAGAATCTGAAAATTCCCATTTGGGAAACAAGTTGTAAAGAATGAAGAGAAATAATCTCCCTCCAGAAAGGCCTATTCCATTACACTGACATTTCTCAAATCTCCTATGTTCTTCATCTTCCAGAATCCAGTTTGATCAATGGGAAAAAAGATTGCCTTTTGATACTTGTCATCCCCACATGGATTTCTATTCTGTGGGAGTACATCTCATCATGATCAAGATCAAGATCAATCCTTTGATCTTTTCTGCAGCTACTCCAAAACACACAGCCAACAACTGTATCAAGAATTAGTATTGCAGCATACAAGTAGGCAATGATCATTCCTTCTAGAAGAACGGCTGAACGATTTGGGGCTGTATCGCCATTATACGCTCCAACTACTCTGTATTGGAAGAGGGCTTCAATGGCAGCCAAGGTGAAGTTTATAGGTATAGCTAATGACAAAGCAGTTGCAGTTCTTCCTTGGATCAGAACACATGCCTTAAGGATCGCGGTGAAGCCACCGTGCTTTCCAATTCCAGACGGAACCAAGGCAAGATTGCAGATGATGTATGCATTAGCAAGAATGATGGAGAATAGTATGGATCCAATGGCTGAGAGAAGGAGTAGGGATGAGGGTGAAGAAAGGGCTAAAACATCCAAGCAGTTGAAACACATGGCTAGGAAGAAGAAGCATGTTGCATTTGCTGCAAGTATGACTAATGAGTTGCAGAGTTGAGTGATGAGGAGTGGATTGAAGAGTAAGATCCAATCTTGATTTCTGTGTTGAAGGGCACTGATTATGGCTGCCTTGGCGAGAAGGAGAGACGAATACGAAAAGGGGCTGATGAAGAGGAAGGTGAGAATGGTTTGAGAGAGCTTGAGGTTAATAAAGTCTATTAGCTCTGAAGAAGGGAAGCCTGCAGCAAGAAAGAGAGAGCCCAGGCGGCCTTGTACTAATGGGAAGAGGTATGAGGAGGAGATGAGAATCGGTGAGACGAGGCAAGAGAGAGCGAAAGGGAGGACGAGGAGGGCCGGAGTACAGGTGAAGTAGTGGTAGTTCTTGAGGAAGGAGAAGATTGATCTTCTCATGATTCTGCCTGCTGTTTCTGCCATTGTAATGATCAAGAGTTCTTGATGTGGAAATGGTGTGTGTGTGTGTTTTGATCAAGAATTTGTGTTTTGCATTGGTAGTTTGAAGGTGGTTTGTGGAGGAATGGATAGGCCAACAACTAAATGACTAAAGCCACCAGAAGAGATGGAGTTGTCTCACCTTGTTTCTCACCAATGTGTTAGTTTGGACTATTTTATATGTGTATCTTTGGGACGTCCAAACAAACCTCGATATGATGTTTCATCTCGTATTTTATTTTAGGGGTGGACGAAAAGAGGAAGTTTTGGACTTAGGGAGACAAGTATTTATTTTAACACATTGAGAGATTGTGGACATCATAAAAGGTCAGAGCTTAGGAATTTAATGTATTAAATTTGACATTCCTAGTGATGGCTTAAAATAGACTCCGTGTGCAATAAAATTAAATCATTTTTCAGCTAAACATCATTCAAGAATGATGGACGTTTATAGAATAAATTTAAGATTTATTACTATATAATAAGGATAATAATACGAAACCATAATATTACAAAATTCGATATGGACTTCATACCTAAAATAACCATTCGAGATAACACAATATTCACAAAATGTAGAAAAATCGATCACCATCCAAGTATAAAAAGCATAACATATTTAATGGAAAAGCAAATTGACCACTATTAGTATAATATAATCAAATCTATATTATTTCATTAATAAAATTTTCTGGCCACTATTTGAGTTATCATTTATCAACTTTAACATACTGACAAGAAAAAATACAATCATTGATTCCTTCAAATGTCAGCAAATAACTTAATGATCGGGCAAAACTTCTTATATATGAATGGTTGGCTTAAAGTATATAACAAATTTATTTATATTTGGATATAATGTGTCGGCTTCAGAGAGTTATTTTCAACTTTATACTTTTAATATTCTCTTCATGTATAGATATAAGAAATTTATATACTAATTATTATATATATGTTTTTTTAACATATTTACCAAATATTATCAAATTATAAGAAATACATAAAATTTTCTTTAAAATGTGACGTTATATTTGTTAGTCTCATTTATACACTATTCAATACACACGACTACATACACTTATTATTATTATTATTATTATTATTATTATTATTATTATTATTATTATTATTATTATTATTATTATTATTATTGTTATTGTGATAACACAATTCAACCAATTTATTTCTGGAATAATATTATTGCTCAGTTGACAGCTAATTTTGTTTTGTTTGGAAAAAATCGTTTATATATATATTATTTATATATATTATGGAAATTCAATTAGCATTAAATGCTAATTTGACTTGGGCAAAATTCAGCCCTTTTTCGATCGCAATTTCGAGCCTCGATATTTATCCGATTAATGTTTTGAGATATATGACGTCGATCTACGTTTCGAGTAGATAATTATAGTGTGCTTAATTTCTCGATTCCGATTTTCGGTGAGTGAGAAATAGTGGCTCGAAGTTTGGGGGGACAAAACTAATATGTTACCTAAAGTGGAGAAACTTACCTTATTCGGGTTTTGGAGAGTATTACATTGATCAATGTCCCACATTGATAAATGAACAAACTTAATTGTGGTATTTAAGTCTCTACCACATTGTAAGAGATAACAAAGTGACATGTGGTGGGCTTGGACCACACATGCTCATGCGCGCGAGCCTTTTCGCCGACCGCCTCACACGCGGCGCGGCGCGGCGCACCGCGCCCGTGCCCGGCTTCCGGTCCGTGTCCGTGTCCGTGTCCGTGGACTTGGACTTGGACTTGGATCTTAGCAATGGGTCCTTTGGGTGGTCGGGCGGTGGGTCGGGCGGTGGGTCGGGCGGTGCGGTGGATTCCTCTCCCGTGGTGCCGTGCACCCAAGCACACCTAAGCAAAGCATTTTTGGAAGGATCCGGAGTGTGGGCTGCTGAACTCCCAACCTTCCATGTCTCCACTCCCCATAATCGGCGCCGCCTTAATTAGCCTGCAATCAACACTGGGTGGAACTGCCTATAAATAGGCCAGTTGCATTTCATTCTCAACACACCAACACCCGAAATCATCTTAGGCGCATACTTAGCTCTTCCTAGCTCAAGTCTCCAAGCACTGTCCTCGCCGGAAAAGTCCGATTCACGGAGCTCGAAGGTTTTGCGGTGCTGCAATCTTCGAGACGTTCGTCGTTTTATCTTTGGGGACAATACGCCTACAACCGAGAGCACTACCGGGGCGTATTTCGTCTTGCGGAGAGAGGACTCCTCGACTCGACGGTTTTGTTGTTTTATTTCATTTTGTTATTTAATAGTTTACGTGTAATAGCAGTTTATAATACCAACAATCGCAAGACAAAATACCTATATCCGCTTCAAGTAAACTAAGAAGATGTCTTCCTCGAAGTCTTTGCTTTCTCCGACGTTTGCCGCCGCCGCCGTTCTGCTTGCCACCAACCCCACCGGCTGGCGACGTCCCTGCCCCCTCCGGCAACGTAGTTCCGCCGGTGTCTGTCCCTACACCTACTCCGGTCTTTGCTAATCGGACACTCGCTGCCATGTCTGCCGCCACTGACGCAAGGATCGCACTTAACCGTGTTAATGCCGCTAACTCGGCATACAACTTCAATGCCATGTCCTCTGCCTTGCAGAGCAATGTCCCATTTGGGAGTGTGAACCACCATGGAGTGGTGGGGGGTTCAAACCCAACCCTGACGGCACCTCTGCACTCGTCTGCAGTGCCGCTCGCCGCCGAGAAGCCGGCCAAGTTTAGTGGAGCCGACTTCAAGAGGTGGCAACGTAAGATGTTGTTCTACCCGACAACATTAGGGTTTACAACCGTGCTGATGGAGAATGCTCCCGCCCTCCAAGTGACAACGAAGAGAACTTGGAAGTCCGCATAGCCTATGATAATTGGCTGACTTCTGACTACTTTTGTAAAAACTTCTTGCTTAGTGGACTAGATGATAATTTGTACAGTGTATATGCAAATGTAAAGACCTCCAAGGCAATTTGGGAGGCACTTGAAAGAAAATACCGCACCGACGATGCAGTGTACCAAGAAGTTTGTAGTCGCCAAGTTCTTGGACTACAAAATGGTGGACTCTCGACCGATCATGGACCAAGTGCAAGAGTTCCAACTCATTGTCCATGATGTCCACGCCGAAGGTATGCTTTTGCCGGATGCTTTTATTGTGGCAACAAGTAATTGAGAAGCTTCCCCGAGCCGGAAGGACTTCAAGAGCTACTTGAAGCACAAGCGAAAGGAAATGACGCTTGAGGACCTTGTGGTCAAGCTCCGCATCGAGACCGACATGAGGACTCGAGATGGGAAGGGCAAAGCACCCGTGGAGCCAAGAGTCAACCTTGCTGAGAAAGGTGGCAACTCCAACAATGCGAAAAGAGGGCGTCCAAATAGCAACCCCAAAGGGAAGGGCAAGATGCAATCCCGCAAGTTTGAAGGGGACTGCTACAACTGTGGCAAATCCGGCCACATGTCCAAGGACTGCCGAAAGCCGAAGAAGAAGAGGGCTCGTCAAGCCAATATGTTGGAGATTGACCTCACTGAAGCCAACCTTGCGGCCGTTGTCACTGAAGAAGCAAACGTCGTGGAGAATGAGGGGAAGTGGTATATTGATACCGCTGCCACGGCACATGTTTGTGGTGACCGGAGCCGCTTCACCAAGTACAAGAGCTGCTAAGGGAGGAAGCTCAATATGGGTAATCAAGCCTCGTCTGAGGTGGTTGGCTATGGTACTGTGGTGCTAAGGTTGAGCTCCGGCAAGAACCTTACTCTGGGAGAGGTGCTGCATGTCCCCGACATCCGGAAAAATCTTGTGTCCGGCTCTGTACTAGTCAAGAGAGGGTTTAGACTAGTTTTTGAGTCTGACAAATTTATTCTATCAAAATTTGGTATGTTTTTAGGAAAAGGCTACCTTTCTGAGGGCCTTTTCAAATTAAGTGTAATGGCAATTCGCCAGGAGCCTGTTAAGGCTAAGAATAATGAGAATGAAGCTACTTCCTCTTACTTGATTGAGTGTTCCGATTTATGGCATTCTAGATTAGGACATGTTAATCTAAATGCGATAAAAAGATTAGTTAATCTTGATCTACTTAAAGTAAATGAGTTTAACAAAACCAAGTGTGAAGTTTGTGTTGAAGCAAAATTAAAATTGGCTAAGCTGCCTTTTCATTCTGTAGAAAGGAACACAAAACCTCTAGAACTCATTCACACTGATGTTTGTGACTTGAAGTTTGTACAAACTAGAGGTGGGAAAAAGTATTTTATTACTTTTATTGATGACTGCACTAAGTATTGTACTCTTTATCTTTTAAGGAGTAAAGATGAGGCGATTGAAGCTTTTACTAACTTCAAAGCAGAAGCCGAAAACCAACTTGATTGTAAAATCAAAATGGTACGAAGTGATAGAGGTGGAGAATATGTAGCTCCTTTTGAAGAGTTATGTAAGACAAGTGGTATTATTCATCAAACCACTATCAAATGGTGTAGCTGAAAGGAAGAACCGAACTCTAAAGGAGATGATGAATGCTTTGTTAATAAGTTCTGGACTGCCCCAGAACATGTGGGGGGAAGCCGTCTTGACGGCTAACTACTTATTGAACAAAATACCTCTAAAAGGTAGAGATGTAACTCCTTACGAGCTGTGGAAAGGAAGGAAACCTTCCTATAAATATCTCAAAGTGTGGGGGTGTTTGGCTAAGGTAGAAGTGCCTTTGCCGAAGCAAGTTACAATCGGACCTAAGACCGTCGATTGTATCTTTATAGGATATGCACTGAATAGTAGTGCATATCGGTTTATCATTCATAAGTCGGCCGTGCCCGATATGAATGTTGGAACTACTATTGAGTCAAGGAATGCTATATTCTTCGAACATATCTATCCGTGTAAAAAGGATGATAAAGTTGAGTCAAGCTCTAGTGGTGGAGCAAGAGAAGATGCTAGTAGTTCTAGAAATGTGGGGGTAGAACCCGATACACGTAAAAGGCAAGTCGTCGATCTTGAAACTTTAGAACCAAGACGTAGCACTAGAGCAAGAGTTGCTAAGGACTTTGGTCCCGATTATGTTGTCTTTCTTTTGGATGAAGAGCCGCGGTCTATAAAAGAAGCTCTTTCTAGACCCGATGGCCCACTTTGGCAAGAAGTCAGTCCAAAGTGAAATTGATTCCATTATGCGTAATCACACTTGGGTCTTAGCAAACTTACCCGAAGGTTGCAAGCCCTTAGGATGTAAATGGATCCTAAAAAGAAAGTATAAGGCGGATGGGTCAATTGATAAATATAAAGCTCGTTTAGTGGTTAAAGGCTTTTAAGCAAATCGAAGGATATGACTTCTTCGATACTTTTCGCCTGTAACGAGGATTATGTCTATCCGTGTGCTTCTCGCGATTGCTGCTTTGCACAATCTTGAGATTCACCAAATGGATGTGAAAACTGCCTTTCTAAATGGAGATTTAGAAGAAGAAATATATATGGAACAACTTTGAAGGGTTTGTAGTACTCGGCCAAGAGCGAATGGTATGTAAGTTGGTGAAATCCCATATAGGGGTTGAAACAAGCACCATTACAATGGCACTTGAAATTCGACGAGGCTATGTTGTCGAATGGCTTCAAGATTAACGAATGTGACAAGTGTGTTTACATAAAGAATACAAAGAATGGTTTTGTAATTGTCTGTCTTTATGTAGACGACATGTTAATTATGGGACAAAACCTTCAAGTCATAAATGACACCAAGCGTATGCTTAAAAGAAATTTCGATATGAAAGATATAGGAGTTGCTGATGTTATTCTTGGAGTAAAGATACAAAGAACTCCTAAACGGATTGTTTTGTCTCAATCTCATTATATTGAGAAAGTGCTTAAGAGGTTTAATGCCTTTGATAGTGTGCCGACAAAGACTCCTCTAGAAGTTAATGTTCATTTGAGCAAGAATAGGGGTGATCCTGTTGCTCAAGAGGATTATGCTAGAGTCATTGGTTGTCTTATGTACATCACAAATTGTACGAGGCCTGATCTAGCTTGTCCAGTGAACAAACTGAGTCGCTATACTAGTAATCCTAGTAGAGAACATTGGAAATCTCTTGTAAGAGTTATGAGGTATTTGAAATACACTCTTAACTTTGGACTGCACTACTCGAGACATCCCCCAGTACTTGAAGGGTACTGTGATGCAAATTGGATATCCGACACTAAAGACTCGTTGTCTACTAGTGGTTATGTGTTCACTATAGGGGGAGGAGCTGTGTCGTGGAGATCCACAAAACAGACGTGCATTGCCAGATCCACCATGGAATCTAAATTTATTGCTTTAGATAAAGCCGGTGAGGAGGCCGAATGGCTCCGTAATTTTCTTGAAGATATTCCATGTTGGACGAAACCCGTGCCACCTGTGATGATTCACTGTGATAGCCAAGCAGCTATTGGTAGGGCCAAGAGTGGGTTGTATAATGGTAAGTCGAGACATATTTGTCGTCGACATAATACCGTAAGACATTTGATCACGAGTGGGGTTATCTCTGTAGACTATGTCAAGTCTATAGATAACTTAGCGGATCCGCTTACTAAAAGTTTGAATCGAGATCAAATGTATAAGCTCGTAGAGGGAATGAGAGTTAAATCCACAAATTAAAGACGATTATAGTGGATACCCAACTTTGTAGATTGGAGATCCCATGAACTTGGTTCAATGGGAAAACTAAGCTATATGAGTCTGTTGATACCGCACTCAATTAGTCTATTCCCTAAAAGAGCTCGAGAGTGTTGGTGACTCGTCAAGTGGTGAGGTTAAGTCTTTGACTTTTAATGATTCTTGGATGCCTTGAGAAGGTGGAGTATGACAGGATACTCGAGTAAGAATCACCTATGTAAGTGAGAAGTGAGGGCCGCTTCTATGTAACACTTATGAATCCAAAGAGGTTGTCCAGGCCGCAAAAGGACACAAACGTGAGAACGGACGAGGTTGAGACTTTATAGTGTTAGTGTTATTGTCTCGAGTATACACCATGGAGGAATAGTTCAAGACCACGTGTCCACTAATCCGCCGGTATGCTCGATAGCACTGACTAAGGAAGGTTCAAGGTCACAAGCCACCTACCCTGATGCTTTATTGTCTCTTGAGGACAGGCTGTGTGTCTGCATGCATGCATTTGGCTATTTCCACTCATGTGGGGGATTGTTTGGAAAAAATCGTTTATATATATATTATTTATATATATTATGGAAATTCAATTAGCATTAAATGCTAATTTGACTTGGGCAAAATTCAGCCCTTTTTCGATCGCAATTTCGAGCCTCGATATTTATCCGATTAATGTTTTGAGATATATGACGTCGATCTACGTTTTGAGTAGATAATTATAGTGTGCTTAATTTCTCGATTTCGATTTTCGGTGAGTGAGAAATAGTGGCTCGAAGTTTGGGGGGACAAAACTAATATGTTACCTAAAGTGGAGAAACTTACCTTATTCGGGTTTTGGAGAGTATTACATTGATCAATGTCCCACATTGATAAATGAACAAACTTAATTGTGGTATTTAAGTCTCTACCACATTGTAAGAGATAACAAAGTGACATGTGGTGGGCTTGGACCACACATGCTCATGCGCGCGAGCCTTTTCGCCGACCGCCTCACACGCGGCGGCGCGGCGCGCCGCGCCGCACCACGCCCGTGCCCGGCCCCGGCCCGGCTCGGCTCCGGCTCCGCCCGGTTTCGGTTCCGGTTCCGTGTCCGTGGACTTAGATCTTGGATCTTGGATCTTGGATCTTGGATCTTGGCAATTGGTCCTTTGGGTGGTCCGCCGGGTTGGCCGCCGGGTCGGGCAGTGGGTCCGGGCGCCGGGTCGGGCGGTGCAGTGACCGCCGCACCGGGATTCCTCTCCCGTGGTGCCACTTGCCACACCTGCGCAAGACTTTTGGAAGGATCCGGGAGTGTGGGCTGGCTGAACTCCCAACCTTCCATGTCTCCACTCCCCTAATGCGGCGCCTCGCTTAATTGGCAGGAGTTATTCCTGCAATCAACACCTGGGTGGAACTGCCTATAAATAGGCCAGTTGCATTTCATTCTCAACACACCAACACCTGAAATCATCTTAGTTGCATACTTAGCTCTTCCTTGCTCAAGTCTCCAGCTACTGTCCTCGCCTGGAAAAAGTCCGGGGCCACGGAGATCGAAGGTTTTGCGGTGCTGCAATCTTCGAGACGTTCGTCGTTTTATCTTTGGGGACGATACGCCTACAACCGAGAGCACTACCGGGGCGTATTTCGTCTTGCGGAGAGAGGACTCCTCGACTCGACGGTTTTGTTGTTTTATTTCATTTTGTTATTTAATAGTTTACTTGTAATAGCAGTTTATAATACCAACATGTTTATGCAGGAGAAAGTCGCGACATAAAATAGCAAATAATTTTTGAATCATACAATATCCAATCAACTACTGAAATACTACAAGTCTACTACTGTAGATATATGATCTTATACATCATGTGATAATAATTCAATAATGATAATAATTAAATCGACAGTATACAACTCGGATCTTGGATCCTTAATAATTAGTTTTCTATTATTTTATTTTAGTGAGAGATATTTTATTCGTTCAATAAAGTTATTAAATACCAACTACATACTTGCATAATTAATAATTGTATTCTTGTATAATTAATAATTGTATTCAATAATTATAAGATAAAGTACATTCTGTATAGGGAATAAGTTAATATTACTAATAAGTATCTTTCTATTGACTCCAAATATATGGATCATATTATATATGTCGAATGATTATAGATGATTCATTTCAATGGTGACTTTGATAAATAATTAAAAAATAATAAAAGGAAACAAATATAACTGATTGTTAATAGTGTTATATTTTTGAAAATACATCAAGGTATATAATTTTGTCAGTCATTTAAAAAAAATATTATTATCATTAAATCAATTCTAACATAATTAAACACTAAATCAATTATTTAAAGAGAAGTAGTATTATATACTGCACACTGTCGTATTCATCTTTTTAAAAGGCTTTTAAAAGAAAGAAATTATTCAACCTTAAATTGAGGATCCAAGATCATTACCGAGTCGATAAGGAATAATAATGAACTTCAATTTAATGAATATATTAATGAGCTTGCTCTAGAGCTTATAAGTCGAGTATTATCAAACTCAAACTCACGAATAGAATAAGAACTTCATGTATACATTTTTTTTTGCGAGAATACGTTTAAAATTGTTATATAATGTGTGCAATAAATAAATTTCATACATAAATAATTTATAAACAACAATGAAAAGTGAAGTTTGCTTTTATTCTAGCAACTGCTAAATGAATATAAACACATTTTATTTGTTTTTTTATTAAAGTTAAATTTTATTTTTTCAAAATAAAAGTAGGGAATTTTTGTGTTAATATATAAAACTAGTCAACCTCACTAAACAAAACAGAAAAGTAACCTAACTTTAAATTTATATTTACAAAGTAATCAATTTAGTCAAATTATTCCTACTTTTTCATAAATGTAGTGTCTATGGTCCGTGTCACCCCTCAGTGCACCAATAGCACTGCCCTCTTCACCCGTCTAAATACTTGGATACCCAAGGGACTTTTTGGCTGAAGGAGTTTTTGAAGAAAAAAAAAATCATGCTTCAATGCTTAGGGCGAGCCGAGGGCGTGCCATGACTAGCCCTTGGCACTGGAAACTCCGCCTTAGCACAAAGACATGCTAGGGCTGAGGGAGTTTTTTGCCGAAGGGGTTTTGGAAGATAAAATAAAATAAAATCACGCTTCAGTGCCTAGAGCGAGCCGAGGGCGTGCGACTTGCCCTAGGCATTGGAAAGTCCACTTCAACACAAAGTCAGGTGGGGCCCGAGAGAGTTCTTGACCGAAGGAATTTTCGAAAAAAAAACACAAATCATGTTTCAGTATATAGGGCGAGTCGAGGGTGTGTTGCGATTTGCCTTAGGCACTGGAACACTCCATTTTAGCACAAAGACATGTCAGTGCCTAGGTCATTCTTGTGTGTTGAATTGAGTGTGTATGCTGATAGTTGCTGACAACACCCTTAGGCACTCTATCGATCCTCTTTTTTTTTTCAAAAGAAAATGGTTTTGCACACGAAAATCAATCATTTGTGGCACAAAATCTGTCAAAAACACGTGAAATAATTTCTCCACTGAAAACTCTGACCAAAAGGTGATGGCATTTTGTAAACTTAGCTATTTTGTGGATATAACTTTAACACTTGCCCATTTTTGTGTTTTTTTAGTGCATTTGACAAGTTAAGCAAAAACCTAGTAGTTCTTGGTATTCAATACTAATATGTAGATAATTTTTTGTATATTAAATAATTGTGATACTAAAAACATAAAAAAAAACATCATAATTGATGCTTATAAAATTAAGCGGTTTGATTGTTTAATTACTGAAAAACTACCGTATATAAACACTAATAAAAAATACATATTCATTCAGTTTGGAAAATGAAAATATTTAATTACAAACACCCTTCCAATAGTCTGAGTTGAGTTTTAACCAAAGTGGAGGAACCAAGTGTTTTAGGCCATAAACACTTGTTTTTATCCTCAAATTGAAATCATCCATGTAATTATTCGATAGGTTTTATAGTGCTTTCCTTTTAAACCTCAATTTAGCGTCAAAATATATTTTAACCATTTTCCATCCTACTAGTTTTACTACATTTATTAAATTCTGCAGCAATAAGCTAAAACTTTGGAAGGAGTGGGACAATAAACAGACAAATCCTCGGTAACATTGTAAAAGCCTTTTAAAAGCCGTTGTAAATCGTAACAAAATTTCACTACTCAAAACTTCCACTAAAAGTTCTCTATATTTATATTCTTGTTTCAAATTGAACATTTTACACATGTATTTGGACCAATATGTACAATTGTCCATCAAACACAAATGGTTTTGTCATGATGTTTTTTTACTAAAAATAATGAAATTTATCATCATACATTCAACTACAAGTGTTTTGGTGTGATTTGATAAAAGGAGTAGAAGCCCAAAATTGGGAGCTTTGAAATTAGGTGTTTTTTATTAAAATTATTTGTATGATTAAATGTCATAAGTTATCAAAAATTTTGTAAGTTGAAGATTAAATTATTTTTTCGTGCGTGGTTGAATGCTATTATATAGTGAATAATTAATCTAAATTTGGCACATTTTGTTAATAGATCTAAAATTTGACTACATAACTTTGTATATACTCTTTTAAGTGAATATAATTGAGATTAATGTATGCATATGCTACGGATCTTTAACTACCCTTTCTACAAGACGATGAGTTCTTTTCTCCCACTATTCTTGCTCGAATCGGTTAGAGTTCTCTTCATAACCAAATATACGAAAGCTTTTTCTGTAACTCAAATTGTATTCATATACCCTAGACACGTAAATTCATATACCCTTTCTAAAATCATTACAATTGGGACATGTAAATGGTGAGACTACAACTGTTAAAATATTTTGGTCCGGCCGGCGCATTAGTGGCATTAACGTATTTTTCTTTGAGAAAGATATTGAGTTGAATATGTTATTATTTTTATAAGTATAGTCGGACTTTTCGGGCCCCAGACATCCGGGTCGTGCCAATTAGGCCCGATTTGTTTTGTAGATTCAAAATTTAACTACTATATGCTATTTTGAGTCAATTTTGACACATAATTTTTCGGCAATGAAACAAGTTGGCCATAATAAACGTGGAATTGAATCGCGTCCTAACAGATGTAATCAAGCATACGCCCAGAAATAAAAACAAAAGTGACTAAAACCAACTACAACTACATGAATTATCTAAAGACTTGGAAGTAATTAATCATCCTCTATTACGACGCAGTAATGAATTCCTAATACCAAACTGATCAACATTCAGCAACGGCAAAACACTCTCATTCCTAATCCTCTTAATATTGGGACTCACCAATCCCCTATGCCTAAAACCATACAAATTCAAAACTTGATTATCCGCAAAGTTGAAAGCTCTCTCCATACTCCTCAAACACCTCTCCTCCGGATAACTCCCACACGGACTACACCCCACAAAGTGAGTCACAAACGGCCACCTCTCGTCCCCGAAACCCGGGTGGTATTTCTCGATCATCTCTTCATAACGATCGACCAAATCCTCCCAGAAACCATGCAGAAAGTAAGAGCTTTCAATAGAAACCATGTTCATCCATTGATCCTTCTGAGAGATTAATAAGTATATCAATGCAGACTGATCATCTGCCTCAAATGTAGGCCTTCCCTTCAAGTTATCAGTCAAGATCTTCCCTGCTTCCTCACGCGCTCGGCCTTGGGCCCCATTGGAGCCCAAGCGTCGAGCAAGTCCAACGCCCACTGTGAGTTTCTAAGCAAGAAACTCCCCCGTGTTCAAGGCTATCCACGACTTCTCTTTCAACAGCAGGTCGGGATGGCCATGGATGATCAGATTCGAGCGTCTGTATCTATGGAAAGGGGATTTCGAATACCATGTCTGTGAACAGAGCATCGCTGTCCATCCACCAGATCCACTCCGCCTCTGGATGGGCGAGCATCAGCCGCCGCATGAGCGGCAGCTTCGACCAACGTCCGGCGAGCTCCTTATCCAAATGAGCCATGTTGTAGACGATCTCAATTCCATGAATCCTGCAGTAATCGATCTTGTTCTTCACGAATTTCAACATGTAGTGATCTCCGATCGGATTCTCGCACGGATTAGGCGGAGATCCGGTGACGAGAATGATTTTAGGTCTTCCGTTGATGTAGTAGGGGAATTGGGGGTTTCTGCGGCGCCATAGCTTCTTATCTTGGTCCCAATTCGTGATTTTAGGGCCTAATACGAAACTCGAATTGGGGGTTGATTCGTCGTCGGCGTCTAGGGTTTCGTCGTCGGAGCGGATGGCGGCGACAATCCGCTGTGTTTCTTCGATTAGCTGCTGGCTTTCGGCGTCTGATTCGAGGGTTACGAGGTTGTTGAGGCCGATTGTGCCGCGGAGGACGAGAATGGTGACGATGCCGCAGAGGATTGTTATCTTGACGTTGTTGAGGGTGCGGTTTCCCTGCCGCCCTTTGGGGATGGCGGCGGCGGCACGGCCGCGTGTGGCGGTGCTCGTCTGCGGAAGAAAGGTGGAGCTCCGCTTCTGGGTGGCATTCGTGTTTTCCGAGCCCATCAATCACGAATGGTAGAATACCATCCCTCTCTTCTCTCTCTCTAGGAAGGAGAATGCATACACTCAACCCATGCAGATGAAAGAAGGGATTGAACTGACATTATGTAAATATTTTTGTATATACAATCACACGTAAATGGAAGATCAATAATAAATAAATAAAACATTTATATACCAAAATCGAAAATAAAATCATTTAAATTAATTTAATAAATCTCCACAGTATTCTGTAAATGGGAAGGGTAATATAGTCATTCAAATCCGACGTGGAACCACAGCTCTGATTCATTGTCACCCTCTTCTCCAACTCAAAGGGACATCATTCTTAACCGTTCTAGATTGTTCCAACAATTTTTCTGCATTTTCCCGACTCCGATCATAGTACGTTATTTTCCGGCGCCGATCCGTTCAATCTAAGGTACAGCGCCTCTGATCTTCGGCAGTCGCCCATTAACGTGGCTCCTAGTTCTGCATCCTCGAATTTAATCAATTTTGGGTTTATTAATAGCTTATATTGATAGAATCAGTGATGCATAATCAGTGGTTTTTGATTTGATATGTAAGATTTTCAGAAACTAGAATTAGTTGATAGTGTGTATTGATCGAATGTCTATAGCAATAACTGAAATCCGAGAAATGAGAATCAGTTTCACAGTTTGGTGTATGATTATTTGGAATTGAGTATTATTCTTGTCAATTGCAGGATACTGTTTCAGGATTCAAAAGATGAGTCAAGTGTTTGAAGGTTATGAACGGCAATACTGTGAGATATCTGCTAATCTATCCAAAAAGATCACTTCAGCTAATGTCCTTGATGGTGGTGAGACGAAGATTTACTACTCCACTTTTGAGTTTCTTATTTGTCAGTTTTATCAGTTTGAGATTTTTTTCTCGATAGTATAAAATGTAATAATTAATGATACGGGGTTCTTTAATTTTTATGTTTTTCTTCGTTTAAAGGAGAATGTCTGTGTTTGAATGCACTATGTTCTTTAGAGGTCATTCCCAACAATCTGATTGCTTGTTAGACAGGCTGACATAATAATCTTACTTATGAAATTTTAAGAAAATTAGGGAAACAAATGCACTAAATTTGATAGTGGATGAAGACATGTTCTTGCTTGAGTATATTTTGAAAAATATATTTTACATGGATAAATGTGTGTGTACTGGTAGTTAACTTGTTTTGATTTGAACAGTATGCTTGATTATCTGATTCTTCCTTTTGGAAATTTGAATTTACTTACACGGTGTTGTGGCAAATATATGCATCCCAGGAAGTTTACTGTTCTACTTGAATGTTGATTTCAATCTACATATATTGACCCATCAAACCAGTTACATAAAAAAATTCTGCTCTGTCTAAGTGGTTTTGGCATTTGGCTCAACTGCAGCCTTGTCAGCACTTGGTTTTAAGAGTGATTTTACCGATGTGTACTGCGTGGAATCATGCTAATAGGGATTTCTTTATTCTGTCTTGGGGGAAGGGTTTTGGGGAATAGATGAAGGATGTGGATCTTAAGATGCTTGAAAACTCTCTTTCTCAATAATTGTCAATGGCAGACTAAGAGGACAATTCAGTGGCTACAAAGGTTTCAGTCAAGGAGATCCACTTTCCCTTTTCTGTTTTTAACTTGGAAGTTGACATTTTGAATATATTTATCAATGAAATGAAGTCATTGTCCCTGTTCAAAGGTTTAATGGTTGTGAAGGAAAGAATGGAAATATCACATTTACAGTATGCAGATTTTACTCTTTTGTTCATACAAGCTGATGAACAAAATTCAATTTGACTTGAAAAGATTCCAGAAATCTTCTGTAAAATTTCATCTTATAATTAATATGGAAAACAGTATCTTGCTTGGTTTCAATTTGGAGGATAATATTTTGAGAAATCTGGAAAATTTGCTGCAATGTGGTCGAATGGCCTATCAAATATGTGGGATGCCATTCGGCAGGAAACCTTTAAAATGTCTTTTTAGGAACCAATGCTTTCCAAGATTTCGAATAGCTTGGTGGATGAAGAGCTCTATTAGTCCAAGGGCGGAAGCCTTACAGTGATTTCATCGCTAATGGATGGTTTACCAAGAATTGAAGGATTTTGTGTAATGAGCCGAAGTTTGTCAAGATAAAAAATTACATCTTGGCCCCTTTTGTAATTCTTCTTATTCTGCTCGCTTTACTATCAATTTTTTTTGTTTCATGTATAAACAAAGTGCTAAGCTACTTGTAAAACTGAGCAATCTCTCCAGGGGCACTTAAACTGTCCAAGTACATTTGGTTACATCTGGGTACCTAGAATGCTTTTATATCCAGGAATTGTTAGCCTTGGTTTATTCACTAGTGGAACATATGGTGCTGTCCCACAAATTGACAATTTGTAGTAATTCTGTTATCTACATTCAAGTTGCAAAATTGTCATAAACTGGCTGTTTAAGCATGTCAGGATGTGTGGTAAATCCTTCCTTCTAGTTTGTAAACATATCTTTTTAAGTTGTTTATAAGTGTCCTCTGGAATGAAATCTGCCATGGCATTCTCTACTGATTTGCTAGGGCTGAATTATAAGCTTTTATAATTAGAATGTGCTACAGACACAACTAGCCATCATTTTATGGATATTGAGTTTATCTCTTGTTAAGATACTGTACTATAGTTTCCTGAATGCCTATTTGTTTTTCTTTTTTCACTTCCATGGCTGCTGATATTGGTGCTTCTTCCCTAATGGCAGAACAGAAGAAACAGAAAATATCCGAAGTTACTGGAGGATTTGAAGATGCTGAGGCACTGGTAACTGATTACTAGCTGATATAAATCATAATCCTTCTGTTCTTAAAATCTAACATCCAACTTGTAATCAACATCCAAGATACGTAAAATGGATCTTGAAGCTAGGAGCTTGCCTCCAAGTGTGAAAGCTACACTTCTTGCCAAGTTGAGAGAGTATAAAACAGATTTGAACAATTTGAAATCAGAAGTGAAGAGAATCACATCATCTAATGCAAACCTAGCAGCTCGTGATGACTTGTTGGAATCAGGATTGGCAAACACACTGACGGTACTCATCCGTCCATTTATCTCTATGATTACCGTTTCTTCTCTACTTGATTCCTCGTCTAACAAATCACGTGTTCCTCATAATTGTGTAGTTTTTTTTTCTTCCTAAAATGCATGTACAAGTTAGCTGATGATGATATTGACCCTTGTTATTTTGAATATGATGCTGGTCGGTAAAGGCAACAGCAGATCAGAGAGGAAGGTTACTGATGTCAACTGAAAGATTAAATAAGTCCAGTGACAAGATCAGGGAAGGTCGGAAAACAATGCTGGAAACTGAAGAGCTTGGAGTCTCAATTCTTCAAGATTTGCACCAGCAACGTCAGTCCCTCCTGCATGCACATAATAATGTATGTCTCATTCTTTCCCTGGTCTCGAAATTCATTAGCTTTGAGGCTTGAGCCCAGTTATATACAACCCTTGAGGTAAGTGACATTAGACAATCTTTTGCAGCTTCATGCGGTCGATGATAACATTGGCCGGAGCAAAAAGATTCTTACTAATATGTCGAGAAGAATGAGCAGGAACAAATGGATCATTGGCATTATCATCACAGTCTTGGTTATCTCGATACTTGTGATTCTTTACTTCAAACTCACCCATTAACTGGAATTTCTCTGCTCTACCTTTTCATTCATGACAAGCCTAAATGTATGTTTTTAATACGGTTTCTGTGGCTGTGATTTATATCTGTCATGAGGTGTGGATTGGGTTTATATTGCTCTAATTTGAGGCAGTTTATGTTCTTATCTTCGGTTTGATTCGTTTCACGGAGTGTTTTTGGACTAAAGCATTCAGTGAAGAAAGTTTTTATATTCCACAAGGTTTTTTTTTTTTTTTTTTTTTTTTTTTCCATGTAGTATATTTTATGTTAGAATGATAATCATTTTGTAAGTGAAGCGTGTTATTCATGTAAAGTGGGTGACACAAAGAAAGACAATTTGGGATAATAAAACAAATGTAACTGAACATATCACACTGTAACTGATTAAAAAATGGAAGTATGCAAATCTCAATAACACTATTTGAGCTTAGCTTTCTGAAAACCTGCATCGCAATCTTAACAAAACTTACCATGTGTGGTAATGCATGACCACAAAATGTGATGATGTTAAGTATGTAGCTCTCTAGGCAATATCAAATAACCACCAAAGCAAAGATATAAGTAAGTTGAGAATACAATTTTTCGTTCTATTTTACTCTCAGGAGAGAAGTCATACATTATAGTACAGTCTCATGGGTGTCACACTGGTTTCAATGAAACCATATTTTACTCTTGTATGATATCAAACTTAAAAAATCAAATGAGAAATTGAGAAATTGATGAAAACTCACGAATAGTCTTCACCGATGAGAATCTCCAGGAATAGCTCCATGCACTCCTACCTCAATCTCCTGTCATATTTATTTTTCATCTTCACACCTGGCCGATCTCATAGAAATGCGAATCATTTGTCTATAATTGGAAAGGAGCCAGCGACATGTTATCTGTACTTATCAATATTGAGCAACAAGACACACTTGCTTTCTGTAGACTGCACGAGAGACCTATTGAATACATTAGTGACTGCTGAGAGGTGTATACAATTGCAGAAGTAATAAAACCATTACCTTCAATGGATAAAAGGATCACTATTGGCACATGGAAGCATCATCCTCAGGTGAAAGTTCCATTGCACCAGTTTTATCATCATCATCATACTCTTCCTCTTCTTCCTCATCTTCAGTTGAAGCAGGTTGTCCGTTGAGATCAACGCTAACACCATTTACCTTCCTCACAAACTGGCCCCTTAGACGAGGTCTACGTTCTGCTAGTTTTTTCCTATTCACATACCTGATCTTCTTGTCAAAGCATCTTTCCTTTCGCTTTTGCCTGAACTTCATCAGAGCTGCCTCTCTTCGGTCAACTTTACTTAAATTCACTTCATTGGATGTAGAATTCCCAAATGATGGCCATGGATGTGGACTAGGCATCTGGCCTGGTTGTAGGCATATGCCAAAAGGGTAGTAAGAATAAGATGCCATTCCTGGCATGTGAGGAGGGCATTGTGGGACATGATTGTACTGAGGTATTAAAGCAGAATAACCATGGTTGTTCATATCAGGGTGGTTCTTGGGATACACTTGATTCATTACCCCAGACATGTAGTGAGGATAGGTGGCATGACTATAACAACCATTCACATCAGGAGAATCATTTCCTGAATGCAAATGCTCCGCAGGGAACTCCTTTGAGCTCCTCTGTTGAGATATATCCAGTGAGATAGGTGGAGTGCAGGACCTCTCCATTAAGAAGGATTCACGAGCACTGTTACTGCTTGGTTGCTCATCTGGTGGCAAAGGGTTTTCGGGGTTTCTTGGGCTTTTTCTCCTTGGATGCTCGAACCCGCTTCACCATTCGGTATGTGATTCTCCACTGTGATCACATGTTGAGATGTGTTTTCAGGAACAGAAGAGAACTGCCGGTTGATGCTCTTGGATGTGCTGGCTTTGACATAGGAGAAAAATGCAGAAGATTCACCTATCTTAAGTTCGCTCTTTGCAAAAGGTAAAATTTTTCCTGAAGCAATTTCAAAGAACATTAAGCTTACGTCATATGAAAATTGGAAACTCAACAAAAGGTTTGCTTTGATCAAGACTTAATCTTTGAAAATCTCAGTAAAAAAATGAAGAAACAATATCATATGGAAACTGACTCAACCAAAGGCTTTCTTTGATCAAGACTTATCTTACAAAGGTTTCATTAAGAAGTTCAAGAAATTATCTAGCATGCAACCAGAAGAAATCAATAAGAGATAGCCCTGAAAACTATCAAATGAGAGCAGTAAATGATGTTCTTCAATTATGATAGTCTACTCTAGTCATTCTTATCCAACATAGGTAGCATTTCAGTTACATTGTTACTTTCACTAATTCATATTTATCGAGCTTTTGTCCCAAACTTCTGATCTCCTGAGGAACTCTTACACTTAACAGTTTGGACACAACCAGAAAATGATGACAAAGGATCTTCAAATCTTTTAGCAGTCCCAACACGATTAACCAAAATGGTTGTGGTGGGGGATCATGCATCACCAGTTATGACAATCCCAGTATCCAAATTAAAAGGAGTTCCCCAAAAATAGGACAAAATACTCCACTTATTTTCTGGTCTAACTATTGAAATAAAGCAGGTACTGCAGCTATTTGATGCATGTTCTTGGTTTTTGCTTCACAGAAAATAGGAAACTGGTGTTCAAACAAGCCACGTAAACACACTTTTTGAACTTCATACTCAAAATATACATATCTTATCTTTGGTAGTAAAAAAATGATTAAGACCTGAGATCAATTCACCTGTCCGCCTGTCACATATTCCTGGCACATCAGGCTGACATTGCGGGCGAGTTTCATCTACAGTAGCTAGAGGAGCAGCTGTAATGGTATTTGTCTGAAAACATAGATGCAAAGACAAATCAAATCCACATGGATAACTACTAAACAGGAGTCGAATATGCAAGTTATATATACATATAATGTTGAAAATTGCTACTGCTGGGCTCTTCACTAAAAATGACAAATTGGATTAACCACATTGACCTCCTCTCAATACACTCTTTCCAATTTTATAACGACTATAATGTCCATTGCAGGGCTGGCCCCTTAAAGCCCTAGAAGTCACAAATTAGACACTTTAAATGTGCTTTCAGCAAATTAAACTGTCAGATTTACCTCATTTTCTTGGTGGGTTGATACACACATCTCTAGGTTAGCACTCTTTCGAGACCTGTCGTCTGTGTCATCCGAAAATAAGGTAGTGCTATTTGTATTAGCATCACTGTGGTCTGACACCACCAGATCAAAATCATAACTTACGATGTTCTTCTCCACAAGTCCCAGCTGTAGATGGAAAAATTAGACAGATGCAATCATTACATACACACTAAGACGTTAGAAATATGTAGATATTAACAAATAATTATTTAATACAAATAGAAAGTATGTACCATTCTCCTTCTTCTCCACATGTGAGTCCACAAGTTCAACAGCTCATTTGTACGTAATGGCTTCACAAGATAGTCAGCTGCTCCCAATTTGAGGCACTTGACAACAATAGGAACCTCATCTTGAGCTGACATCACTGGCAAAGAATAAGCAGCAATTGAGTTCAATTTAGTTGATTTAGTTCAGATAGTGATAACAAAAAGCAGTAAGAAAATGAAAAGGAATGAATACTTACTGATCACAGGAATTCGGCGCAACTCTTTGTCCCTCATGATATATTTTAACAATTTCAGTCCTCTCGACATCGGAAGGTCAACCTCAGAAAGAATAATATCTATATCAGGCCCCTCTGCGTTCAGTGCATCAATCACCTGTCTTGGTGACTTCACCGCAGTCACTGAGAAGAAAGACACAGTACATTTAGTATCCGGATTCAGATATGGTTGAATTCATGAAATGAATATAACACTGAACGAACTACGCAGAATTATTTAATATTTAGTTCTCTGTTTTGTGCTTTTCCATGTTTGAAAGAAGAATCTTAACCAGACAATTTTCCAAAATTCAAAAAACTAAACAAGTTCCTTCAAGCTCTTAAGCCAGCTCCGAACTTGTATGGAGTTCAGAAAATCACCAATCACAGTATAATTCTTGGGAAAGAAGCACCGACACACCTATAACGCCTCCCAGGGTACGAAAGACCTGCTACCATTGGAAATGGCAGTTTTTTTTTGTCTACATAAATCATCAGCAAACTGACGTAGTTTGAATATTGTTTTCTCCTCAGCAGTAGTACAAAAGGGACTGGATACAAATGGATATTTCAAAGAATGCACCTATAATTCAGACATCTGTTGCACGTGTCTGATGGGAACTTTATGGACAAGAAAGAATGAAACCCTTACTGCAAATATGATTGAGATTTTTCGGAATGCAGTACTAAAGCAACCGATTGTAGAGATGGACACTACTGCATAAGTAGGGAGTTGAATGAACTCCTATACCTTCTTCAACTGATTGATTGGCAAATAATGAAAAGTTAATTAGAATGAGTTCGTAAGTAAAAAAGACTACATGTCTTTCTGTGCCAAGTGTCAAGACAAAGGGTGTAATTGATAAAAAAAGTAAGGAGGAGCTCTGCAAGGCTGATATAGCCAACAGATTGGCCTGTGTTTTAGCTCATTGAAGTAGTTGGGACATTTTGCAGCTAATCTTTGCCACATCTAATTTGGTGCAAGTCAAGCTTCTAAAACGAGTAACCTACACCTCAACTAAACTTACATCACATAATATAAGACGACCATTCAGTCCATTTTGGCTGTAGTAGCATATATACCCTGGGAATGCCATAATAGAGAGATGCACATGCTTCTTAACTGTCTACGATAAATAAAACCCCAGCTTCCTTACTCCGTTGATTACAATAAAGATAGGGATCAAACTATAAGATCATTAAAAAGCTCTACAACTACTTCCTAAATAAATAGCAGAACTACAAAAGCAGTACATCTAGAGCTCAGTCATTGCAAACAAGAATCATCAGAATAATTAGCGACTCATTAAACGTAAAGAATGTTGTCAAGCAATGAAGATATCAATGAAATTCCAAATAAAGGAAGAATATCAAATCAAAACCTTGATAAGAGCATTTACACAAAAGTGTAAGAACCTCCTCAGAACTTTTCTCATCATTATCACACAACAAGATCCTCACTTTACTTCGATCAATAAACCCATCCGCGCTCTTTCCTATCTCACTATTCTCCATCACCCTCCTCAGTCTCCAAGATCAATATCAATCACGAATTAGGGTTTCAAATAACCCCAAAACAATCAGTATTAGAGAAACTCCTTTTTTACACCCTAGAAGATTCCAAATCGACGGACCACCAAAAAAATCGAATTAACTCTAATCCGAAAATTCACTACAACTTTCCAATCTTATAGATCATCAGTACCATACTACACAGAAAACAACAAAGCTCAAGAGTTACTTAGGCAGCAGAATCGATTGCGTCGCCGTCGCGGCTCAAGTTATCATCCAGTTCCCGATTTTCGCACTCCATAAACGGCAAGAGCAATCAATCATCACAGCAAAGCTCCGCGAACAGCTAAAATAGAAACCCCCCGAATTGAACGGTCCCCACGCCGCCACGTCGCCTCCGTCACCAGTCCGGCGCACTTTAGCACCTGCCTATCAAAGCTGTATCTATCCAACACCTAAATCAATTCTATATCCATCCACACATAAACTACTGATTGTTGGAGGGGGGCAACAGTGAATTTCTTCGCTGGTTGTCAAAAAGGCGGAATAAAATACGGAGAAGAAAAAAACTCGAGATATTTTAATGGCGCTTTTCTTCTAATGGTGGGTGCTAAAATAAGCTTATCAGTTGGCATGACTATGGCCGTTGAGATTGGGAACGGAGGGTGGAGATGGAGGGCTCAGGGGCGCAGGTTAGTAAATAGGGTGACGTGGAAGGTAATGAGAGGGGGCCGACAAAAGTGGAAAGAAATAGCAGCAAGATATTTTACACGGTTTATAGAGATAGAAAGGTGCCACGTCAGCTGAGAGATCTAATAGGGTAAGAGAGGATGCAAAAGGGGATGATGAGATGTGATTGTGAATCAAGATAGACTCGAGCAACTATTTGTTTATTTAATTATTATTTTATTTGGGTCCCAAAGTCCCTCTATTCAGATTTGTAAATATTGTATTATAATTTATGTTAGATTATACTGTTTTTTAAATTATATACATTTGCAAGATAGGATCAGGTTCATGACAAGAAATTTCTCGAATATGTAAAGCGAGTAATGGTTGGTTGGCCTCGAATCCGGCATTGTAGAATTGAGTCTCTAGAAATTATTACTCTCCTCCCGAATGATAACATAATAGGACCGAAATCTTATAATATAATATCGTGTTGATATTAGAGATGACAATTTTGCGGGTAGGAGGACGGGTAGTATAAGGCCCGAACTCGCCCCCGCAAGTTCGATTCAGAGACCCGCATCCGCACTCCAAATTTGTACGGGTCCGTAAACTCAGAACCAACCCCGGACCCGCACGGGGCGGATCTACCCGGCCCCAGACCCATTGGCGCAGTTTCAATTGCTAATTTTGAATTATCTTATTTTTTAATTATTAATTTTCGTTAGTGAAACCCTTTTTGTTTGGATTTTCTTATTATAGTTGTCAGCTATTAGTATATAAAAGTATGAATTTAAGAATAAGAAAATTCAAATAACATAAAGGAAGATTACATAATAAAAAAATTAGTAATGCGGGTCCAAACTGGGTCGGGGGGCTGGGTGGGTAGAGAATTGGACCGGACCGTTCCTCGACCCACGCGGCTGGGTCCGCACCCGCCCCGCACTTGTACGGTGCTCGGGTATTACCCGCTCCATCGCGGGCGCGGACAGTCCTGGGTCCGACGGGTCCAGCCCAATTGTCATCTCTAGTTGATATACTCAAAGCATGGGCATGCTTTGAATATTCTAATTTTTCCAAAATAACAAAGCATTAGAGGCACGACCCGACCGTAGTTAAGATCAAGAGCGCATCTCCGACAAAAGGGACGATACGATCGGTGCACACCTGGACGACGGATCACCAATCCAACCCAAATTCCAACTACGAATGGGAGGGTGGGGGAGGGGGGAATTCAAACCTTATATTAAGGAGACATGATCCATCCGAAATCAATGTGGGACAAATAATAAATTCCAACACGCCCTCTTTATATAAATTGATATGAACATCAAACTACAATACGTGAAAATAGAAAGTCCATATGAACCAATTCAAACATAAAGACCAAGCAAGCTATCAATTACCTCGACCCGCCCTAATACCATGAGTACACATCCCTTTAAAAGATCTTGTAAGGAAGAGAATTACCTTCCATTATAGAGACAAGATCAATTATCAATATCAAGTTAATGTGAAATAAAGAAAAATGTACTTCTAATAGTCATCATTTTAAAAATTTTATTACTATTTTGCTCTTCTCTCAAAAATAATTGTAACTTTCACTATCTAGTTAATTGTTCGTGATGAATGCGCCTCTATTGATGTAATTTTCACTATCCTTCAATTTTTAAAAAGTACTTATACTTTGTTGTTTGAATTCTTACTATATGCCTATTCTAAATTATTTTGGCGTTCTTGAACTTTTAGGTTGGAAAAGGGATCACTTTACCAACAACAATTTATTTTCCTTTCATCAACAATCTATTTTACTTTTCCATTCATGTCCTAAATTGTTTTTATTATTATTTTCATTCTTTGGGATTATAATCTAATTACCGGTTCGACCTAACCACGGTTGCATTGGTGGAGACAGGGAATAAGTGCGGCGGCTGCTCCCCTATAATCTCTATTCTTTTCCTATAATTTCCTATAATTTTTTTAAAAATTACTATTTGAATACATTCTAACCAGCTGAGAAAATAGGCCTTTGATAAAAACTATAATTCTTTTTCTTCAATTTGTGAACATTTGTTGGACAAGTTTGGATAAAAGAACAAAATCTCATGTATATGATGTCAACTTATTATGATTTTATAAGAAAGAAATATCAAATAATAGAAATGATTCGTGATGAATTAACTGTACAAATTCTAACCCCTTAATCACTAATCCTAAGTGCACCAGTATAATTTAGTTCATATTTCACATCCTACAAATTAATAATCTAGCTAGGATTCAACTCATTCCCATTAGGGTATATTTTTTTAAAACCCTATAAAAATAAAAAATCTCTAACCCGAAGTGCACGATCCTTTGTCGCTTTCATTAATTATTTTATTTTATTTTCTCGAATCAACTCTAAATTGCTAAAAGATGAAAGAGATTACTACTAAATATGATATTGAGTACAAAGGAAGTGGGGTTGGTCAATTTGCTGATTAAAACTATAATGATTGTGAGGCCTCATCATATCATTATTATATCATTCCAAAAGTTTTATATTTCGAGTTCAATTGCGTTTATTTGTTCGAGCAAATTAATATGTGACAACATGTCGCCGCTATTGCTTCTTTTTTGCGATCACTATTTGTTTTTTCGTTTTATGTATGTGTAGTTTTTATTTTACAGGTCAATAGGATACTGTACAATTTTTTATCCTATAAGTATTTTGCCAAGAATAATTAAATCGTGTTTAATTTGGCTGTTGTGTTCTGCATATCTTTCTTTTTGAACAATTTAGCCTTTACTTGATTAATGTAGTTATAATATACTATTATTAGGCTTTTTTCATTTTGGAATGGTTTTATATAAAGAAGGCAAATTGTCAAACATAGTCCTCAATCTTCACGATTTTGAAATATTTGTCCTCATTTTTTTTGCCCCAAATTACTAGTTTTTACGATTTTGGTCCCACCGTTAATATTTTCATCAATTCGACTACTAATTAAGTTTTAGTTAAAAATAAATAAAAATATTAAGGGTAAAATTGAAATTTTGAATTGACAAATTGACAAATCTCGTCCTCAAACTTTTCGATTTTGCGTACTAGTCCCCAATCCTTTGTTTCTTTTGTCCCCAAATTTTTTTTAAGGTTTTTGTCCCGCCATTAAATTTTCCGTGAAATCAAGCATTAATCAAACTTTTATTAAATAAAAAATAACAACATAAAATTGGGATATTAATCAAACTTCCATCTTCTCGACTGTTGCATTTCTCTATCTCTTCCACCGCGACCCCAACACAAAATCCTACCACTAATCTCAACAACTCTGCACGGAAAAATACCAACCCGGATGAAATCATACAACGGGAGAAATATCGCATTTCCGCGCCATCGGCGGCGAGAGAATAGTGCTAGGACGATTAGTATGGTGACGACGATGAATGCCGAAAAGATTATTGTCATTAATGGAGAATATTACGGTATCTCTCATTTCGGAAAATAGGTCCCCATAAATTATTGTCGCCAATGCGGAAGCGCAATATGCTAGCGTGGAAATAATGCTTCGTTGGCTCAATTCCGCATGATTTTATCTAGGTTAAAACTTTCATGTAGAGTTGTTGAGATAAGCGCAGGGTTCCGTGTAGGGCGACACCAAATGAGATAGGAAAAGACAATCGTCAAGAAGATGTAAGTTTGATTAATATCCCAATTTTAGGCTTTTACTTTTTATTTAATAAAAGTTTGAATAACGTTCGATTTCATAGAAAATTTAACGGCGGACAAAAACCAAAAATAAAAAAATAATAAAAAAAAGATTGGGGACTAATAACACAAAATTGGAAAGTTTGAGGACGAGGTTTGCCAATTTGCCATTTCAAAATTCCAATTTTACCCATTTTGTTTTTCATTTATTTTTAAATAAAATTTAATTAACTGTCGAATTGACGGAAATATTAACGGTGGGACCAAAATCGCAAAAACTAATAGTTTAGGGCAAAAAACACAAAGAAAAATAGTTTAAGGACAAAAATCGCAAAATCGCGAAAATTGAGGATTATATTTGCCAATTTGCCTATAAAGAATAGGGGTTGAAAGATGTATATTTGGATGATATGTGGGTTAGAATGTATCAAAGGTCACATGTTTGAATCTCATCTACGGTGTTATATAAGATTATATCATCTATAGTTCTATTATACATGAACAACTTTATCCAAGACATTGGTAATGACTATGGATTTTCCTTATTATATAAATAAATAAATTGGGAGTGAATGATGATAAAGTTAGTTTAATAAAGGTTGAAAATGAATATCGCCAATAGAGACTTAGGCCCTCGTTTGGAAAAAATAACTTAAATAAAGATTTATGGAAAATTGACTTATTATTTAAGATTTATCGTATAAGTTCTTAAATTTAATAAGTTGATTCCACACATTGATATAACTTAATGTAAATAATTGTAAGATGAGTGGGTCTCTGCATAAACTTCTTATAAGTTATCAATAATTAATAAATATAAACTTATAAAATAAGTCAAAAGTAACTTGTGAATGAAATATTATTTCGATAGACTCTCTCAAACACACACAAATAATTTATTATTTAGAATAAATTAAAATTTTTATTTTTAAAGTCTTTCCAAAACTATTTTATCAATTGCATGGATAATTTTCTATTAGGCTACGACTATTTGTTGATATTTTCTACATAAATAAATTGTATTCTGAAATTTTGATTTTAAATCTCGAAAAAGTTTGAATTTCTTTTAATTGAGATTAGACAATTGAATGTAATTGCTACAATTCTTTATTTGTTTATTTGGTTGCAATTTGGGTAAGCCAAACTTAGGAAGGTCGAATACATATTAGTCACCCTTTTTGTACCTGGAGTGGACTTAAAAAAGGTGATATGCAGATATAGACAATGTAAAGATGGAAAATGCATATATATACACAAATTAGTATAAATGCAATACTAGACATTAGTTCATTTTTACCCCTAAAAAGTTAGTCTATAATGTCATAATCATAGCCTTCTCTCTCCTTGTAGTTTTCCCATGTACTTTTCACCGCATCATTGTCCAATCATTTCACTTTCTCTCTCTTGTCACATGTAATTAAAGCTTTGACCACTTTATTTTCATTTCATCTTTTACAACCACGTGAGTACTGTACTTCAAAATTAGGGAAGCTGACCACTTTATACGTTTTCTCTCTCTCTCTATATATATATATGTCATCTCTCTCTATATATACGTCCTATATATATATATATATAGATACGTCCTCTCTCTCTCTATTTTCATATCACGTGAGTACTGCATGACCAGTTTATTTTCATATATATATACGCCCTCTCTCTCTCTATATATATATACGTCCTCTCTCTCTATTTTCATATATATATATATATGTTGGGTTATGAAGTCATAGAGATGGTATTTAGCGTTAGTGGTTAAAAATAATATTGGGGGAAATCATAGTAGTACTATGGAATTGAAGATCCCAAAACCCAGCTGATATCAGTAGTGTAGTGTCTTGATAGGACTAGATGATGTATATGCTAAACTGTTTTTATTATCTATCTTTTTGTCTAAGTCCTGTATGGGGTAAATTGTTGGATTGATCTTCTCGACGAGCTACTTTCCGTAACCCCACGTCATCGTGTAATTGCTTGCGTTCTTAAGTCATCACCCGATCTTCGCCCCGCAGAAGACATCTCATCGCCGACGTACATCGCCAGTAAGAACTCTATGCAAGCTCAAGCACCTTCACAATCATCAGCTGACCTTACTCTGGAGATATATCCTTGTCAGCCAACTCAGACGAAGAAGACAGAGACTACTTAAAGTCTATTGTATCCGACAGAAAACGATTCAGCTGCTAAAGTCATTTCGAAAGTCAACAGAAGACATACGAGGATTAGAATAGTCAACTCTGACGGCTGGCACATTCTCACCTACCACAAACCTCGACCAATGAGAGGCCGACAACGCTTTATCTCGCTCCGACCAACTAAAGTTTGCTCTCATGTACAGTGGTCCAATAACTCGCTGCAATAATTCGAAAATATGACCGTTTTCTTTGGAAGCTTGTGACATGTGGCATCGTCTTCTCCAACGGACATATGCCTGCTCACAACTATAAATAGAGAAGAAATCCGAGCTTCACGCACGGGATTCACAAGGGAAAAAGCTCAAGCTCACGAACAACTCTAGCAAACTTAAAGATTATTCCAAAAAGAACTTGCCTACATAGAATATCATTAGTTCTTCTCTCTAGAGTTCTTTAAGATCCCTCTTCTCTAGCTAAGCTCATTGCCAAATTTATAGCTTAGAAACTCGAAGGAGTTCACTTTCTGTGAATTGTTCTTATTGTAAGAACTCCTTCCTAGTTGGAGATTATCCCCTCCCTTCCAAACTTTGGTTTGAATTGTAAAGTCGCTAAGGACTATAACTTAGAAGTGGTCTCGGCCCAAAGCACGATTCCTTGCCGAGACTTGCTCGATAAATCAACAAGAACTCCTCGTTCGGGAGACCGTGGACGTAGGATCTTGCGTATCCGAACCACGTTAAAAATTGTTTGTGTTATTTCATCGTTTTATTGCATTGCATACAAACCGATTAAAAATCATATCTTTGCATAAAACGTATTTTCAAAGCGCACTAGCCAAAAGAATTTAACTTGCGAAAACACGCTTTCAAACCGAGACGAATCTCCGGGCCCTACACACTTATCCGCACGTCTCCGACCGAGTTTCAAGTTTACCGACAAAAGTCGTAGGAGAGCTCGCAGTGTGGCACACTTCCCGACCCGTGATCGAAGGTTACTATTTGGCACCGTTCATCGGTTGCAACCTATAGCTCACTGTCCTTCACGTTCGAGAAAAAGAAACCGTGATCGTGTATTCACCCCCCCCCCCTACACCTGACTATCGTCTCCGGACCAACAATATATGTCCTCTCTCTCTACTATATATACAGTTACTGGGCAACCTCTCTCTCTCTCTCTCTCTCAACCTAGTTTATTTCGAAGAAATCCATGTATTGGAGCTCCAAAAATTCGTGTATTATAGGTGACGAAAATCCGGATTTGTTCCGAAAAAATCCAGTTTATTTCTTCGTGTTTATGTATAATTTATTTGTTATATAGTTAAATAAGATATGTATACGGAGAACTAAGATTGTTTGACATTTTTTGTTTTTTTGGATGGCCGAATGGACATGAGTAACTGGTCAAGTACGGAGGTAGCTTTGTAGGTTCGGAATACATGGGATGGGGATGAACAACTTGCAAGAATTTCGCAACGGCGCACTATCCCTTTCAACCTTAAGAGCGATAATTGAATCGCTTACGCAAAGAAACTTAGTGTGCAACCGAGGAACAAGAAGATGTAGAGGAAGAGGAAGAGGAGGATGCGGATGAGGAAGAGGAGGATGAGGATGAGGAGGCGAATGATGAGGATGAGGAGGTGGATGAGGCGAATGATGATGTAGTCTGTAATGATGATTCGACTCATACGGATGATCCGCAACTACATGGCGATGAAGAAGGTGATGATGTTGATGAGCATGGCGAACACCAAAGCATTTATGGTACCATGTTCGAGTTCGCAACGTGGATGCGAAAGGAGGGCGGCTACAACCGACTAATGACGCTACTAGAAGAACCACATAACCTACCGGGCCACCCCGTCGTCATCGGAGGAGGAAGAAGATGGTGACGTGACTACGGAAATAGCAAACCGGCTAGTTCCGTTCTTTCCGATCGCTCAAACGGCCATCATTGGGCTTGTCTCACTTGGATGTGGTTAAAACCGGCGATATGGAGCCGTACTCAATCTTTTGGATATACTTATTTCTCCGTATGTTTCATCTCGGAACTACTAATAGGAAAAATATGATATGTTTTTGAAGAACTTATATTTCTCTAAATTAATAATTGTACTATAAAACGTCTCGACGTTTCAGTACAACAATATGTATAACTAACATGAAGTATTTTGATTGTACAATAGAAGTTGTAATTTATATCTATTTTTCATCTTTTCTAGTAGTATCCATCTAGTATTCATCTTCATCCTCGTGCTTGAGCCATCTCTCTCTACTATTAAAGACATTATATTTTATATTTTACTATATTCAAACATTAAAGCACAATTGATACGTTACAATATCAAAAAATCATATGAATATACTTATTTCTCTGTATGTTTCATCTCAGAACTACTAATAAGAAAAATATGATATGTTTTCGAAGAACTTATATTTCTCTAAATTAATAATTGTACTATATAATAGTCTCGATGTTTCTGTACAACAATATGTATAACTAACATGAAGTATTTTGATTGTATAATAGAAGTTGTAATTTATATCTACTTTTCATCTTTTCTAAGTAGTATCCATCTAGTATTCATCTTCATCCTCGTGCTTGAGTCATCTCTCTCTACTATTAAAGACATTATATTTTATATTTTACTATATTCAAACATTAAAGCACAATTGATACGTTACAATATAAAAAAGTCATATGAATATACTTATTTCTCTGTATATTACATCTCAGAACTACTAATAGGAGAAATATGATATGTTTTCGAAGAACTTATATTTCTCTAAATTTGTAATTGTACTATATATTTCTCTACAAAAAGTAGGTAACTGCCGAGTTCCAATGTATTCTTGCATGGAAAATAGGAAAAGTAACTGGTGTCTACTTCAGAGTGGCAGGGAGCAGGGTGGCAGGGAGCAGGCCTGCGAGGGTGGCAGGGCGCAGGACCTGCGCAGGGTGGCAGGGAGACAACTTTTGCATCGGTTTCAGCAAAATGTTGACTCATAGTTGAAAAGTAGGGGTTTTAATGTCCAATGTCTAGTATTGCATTTTACAAATTGAAAGTTTTTATTTTTGACATTTTCAAATAGTGGTGTCTATTCTTAACATTATGCTCCTTAAAAAATCCCTCTATTAGTATGAAGTGACGTAAACGTTGTCGTAATAGAGTTTTTTTGGTCAGCAGACAGCCTGTAAGTATGTAATTAATTATCTTTTATGGAGTATTTAATTTAATGCTCCAATGCAGACTGCTACGCCATACAAGTATACTAATAGGAAAAACTCAAAAAAAGGATCCAATCAAAATCTTATTAAAATTATTAAATTGTTAGCTATAAAGTCGTTGGAGATTGAATTAAGGATTAACTGTGTCAAATTTCTTAGCTTTTGCTGTATGAGCGAAGCACCAATATCTATCAAATTGAGTTATGAATTCTTTTCATTTATGAAAGAATTGTTGTCTAATGAACTGTCTATTAAATAATCCGTTTAAGACAACTGGCAGCTGACTTTAATAGATTATTTGATTAAATTAATTTGAAGGAGCAATTCACACATAAAATAAAAATAAAAATATGAGAACTCAATTTAAAATTTTGGAAAGTATTTCGGGCATAATTCTCGGAAATAACAAATAAATACTCTGTGTTCAAGTGAAAATGTATGAAATTACCATGTGTTCGTTTTATTGTAAAAAAACACTTATGTGTTGCACGAAAACTCTTCCCATCAAAATTAATGACGCGTTCATCTCAATTGCTTTTAAATCTTTAACAATGTTAGCATGTAAATGAAATTATATTAAACTATGAGACAAAATCTAAAACACTAAATAAGAACGAGAAGAAAACGTGGACTTTGAAGAGTTGATAGTGAATCGATTCAAAATGCGAGCTCTAATACCAACACGTATGCTTTGAATTTATCAAAATTAAACATTATATGCACATTGTAAGAAAATTTTAGACATTGTCTACCAGCAAAAATGTAAAAAATTTATCCCGCCACACTCAAACGCGATTAAAAAAATACGTGTTTGATGTTAGGGGTTTTCTTGCAACAAGTTTAAGAACACGTGGACATTTTTACAATAAAACTAATACGAAATAGTTTTACACATTCTCACTTGAAGATAGAATTCCCCTAAGTCGGATAGGCTTTAGCTAGGGGTTAGACTCAATTTTTCCTTGGATTTAATTGATAAGATTAGAAGTAGAGCAAAAAGACAAAAATCCCTAGATATCTAAGACTAACTTGACATGTAACACAAACCAATAATAGAAGGAATAAAATGGTGGTAATGACATATTAACTGCAGTCGACCAATTATATATTAATGGGTTTAAACACAATGTATAAAGGATCGCCGGACAGCATTACTATTGATGCATAAAATGGGATTGCATATATGTTAATTAAGTGATCAAGCTAGCTATTGTATATATTTTCGTTAAGCATTTACTATTGCAGAGAAGTTTTGCATTGGTGTTCTACTTTATTCAAATAAATACGAAATACGATATTGATAATTCAAAATCTAAGATTCAAATCTTAGTTTAAAAAATAAAATGAAAAACAAGCATTCATTAAGAGATGGGAGTTAGGCAACCTTACAATCTGTACATATCATAAAAAAGAAGAGAAGTATAAAAGTTCGAAGATGCACAACCCAAGATATCGAACAAAGTAAGCTTCTGCACTTGAAGACCGCCTCTTGAAAGAAAATTCACTAGTTTGTTATGTAAAAATCAAACCTTTCTATTAATCATATCAATTATCTACTTTTGTATTTAATCATATAACTCTGAATTCCTTGAGGATTTAGTTCTCAACATGACTATTGGTGATGCGATGACTCAAGTGACATGGTGATTTCCTCGGAGAAACAAAGTTGCCCCTTAAACTTTTGACCAGAAACGAATTTAGGATTAGAATAAGGGAGAATTTAGAAAGACAAACAAAGCAATAATTTTTCATAAAAAGAAAAAAAAAATGCAAAAATCGTATCAACTACATTATTGAAGGCGACCCCACAAGTTCCTAAATTCGTCACTGCACAATACATTGTAATGCTCCTTCAAAAAAAAAAAAAAAAACGATTATAGTGATAGCAAATCATAATAATTATGTAAGCATAAGTAGTAGTAATTGTACTGTTAAGCCATAATTAAGTCCCATACAGAAAATCTGAGATTACTGCTCAGAATTGAATATTCATATGAGTGTGTATATATATATATATATATTATACTATTATATATGCTAGTTTTGCAGCAGCATCCAGAGACTTGAAAGCTCGTCGTGCTGCAGAGGTTTCACAAGATATCCTGCTGCTCCCAGTCTCAAACCCTTCATAGTCACAGACACCTGATCTTGAGTCGTCAGAACTAATCAATCCAAAACATTCAAGATTAATTAGCTCTTGCAAGAATGATAGGCTATATATAGATAGAGTTTAGAAAGGGAAAATTGCGCTAAACTCCCCTGCTACTTTAGGTATGGTCATTTTAGGCTATTTTTTAATGTGAGAATTGATCACTCTAGTAAATTCTTTCAAATAATCTGTTAAAGATAAACTTATTTAGTTATGGAATCTGATGTCTAATTAAGTTATGAATATATTGTTATTATGGAAAGAAAAATTGGTTGAAATTTTGTTGCTCTCTATGTCGGAATTACAAATCTCATTTTTGTCATGGATTGACAATGAAGTTATCTTTTAACTTATATTGGGAGGTATTTCGCAAATAAAAGAATAACCGAAAGGGTAGTAATTCAATTAATAGCTGTTGTACTTTACACATATGGCGTTAGTTTGGAATTTGACTCGATTTTTTTTTTAAAAAAATTATTAATTAATATTCACTCACTAATGACGGGGATTCTCTCTAGACGCTTATCGCGCATGATGTGCCTCAATAGGTAGGCGTTGTCTCGCCATCGAAAGATTGATTTCAACAAGGATGATATGCGCTAGAGGCCCCCGTGAGTCCAACATTCCCAACACCTCGCCGAGCACACTGCATCTACTGAAAAACTCGCAAAATATTAACTATTTATGCATGTGGGTGTGGATGTGGATGTTAAATTAATTAGAGTTCGGTTCAAGAGAGCGGGCCCACTTGACCCCTTTTTTCTTATAATAATGGGGCCATACCCCAAACATACCTTGCAAGTTGCAACTTCATACTAGATCATTGATAGTTTTAAACAAAATTTTACACAAGCAAAAAAATCAATGAGAGAGAGAGAGAGAGAGGGGGATGAATGATATGACCCTGGTAAGCGAATGTGCAGAGGAGAGCAAGTATTTCCCGGCAACTTTCAGCATTGGTATCGCAGAGAAAGATCCTCATTTTGGAAGGATCGACATGCTGAATGACGCTTTTGCCCTTGTCCATTGGCAGTCTTAAAAGTAGTACGATGATCTTACTGCTCATATGCCTTTCCAACTACCACTGCATAATATCTTGGTTTCTCCATCTCATTTATTTATGTTTTTTGAGTTCATCCCAACAAAGAGTTTGGCCCACCAGATTTTGAGGGCAGGCCTAATTTTGCTTTCTTCATGCCATAATCCTTTTTATGTGATCATGTACAAATAGTGATGCAGTAATATGAATACTTTTTACACTACAAAATTTATGCTATTTACCGACGGAATTACCGACGGATAAAAAACACGGGTCATCTTACCGACGGATTACCGACGGAAATTGGGATGATCAATTTACCGACGGAATACCGACGGATAATTTCCGTCGTCATATTACCGACGGAATATTCCGTCGTTAACGGTATATCATTATTTATTTAGTATTTAATAAATTAAATATATATATTACCGACGGAATAATCTATCATTAGTTATTTAGTTTTAATTAATTAAAATATATACTTACCGACGGAATATTCCGTCGGTAAATATTTTTTTTTTTAAAAAACGTAATGCATTTAATTTATTTTACCGACGGATAACTCCGTCGGTAAAAACATTACTATTTATTTATTTTTAATTAACTAAAATATAAATTTACCGACGGATTATTCCGTCGGTAATGTTAACTTATTATTTATTTAGTTTTTAATAAACTAAAATATATTTACCGACCGAATATTCCGCTCGGTAAATTTATTTAAATTTATTAAAAAAATTTAATTTATTTTACCGACGACATCGATGGAATAATCCGCCGGTAAATCCGTCTACGTAACCTAAATTAATTCGCCAGCGGAATGTAACGCAGTGTCTTCTTCGTCGCGCCTTCCGCCGCCGCCAAGCTGCCGCGCCGCCGCGATTTGCCGGCTTCGCGCCGCCGCCCCGCCAGTTGAACGCTCCGCCCCACTTCCTCGCGCCGCCGCGCCGCCGTCTCCTTGGTTAGTTTCTCTCATTCCTTCAATATCGTCTCTTATGGATGTTTCTTTCGTGTTATTGTAGCTCATTTTTCAGCGCCATGAGATGTTCTTGTTGACTACTACGTGCTTCTTGTGATTGTAGAGATGTTATTGTAGAGATGTTATTGCTTGACTACTTCATGGACTTGCTCGTCTTGTAGAGATGTTATTGTTGTGCTTGTAGAGATGTTATTGTTGTGATTGTAGAGATGTTATTTTGACTACTTACGTGACTTGCTTCTCGCGTTGTAGAGATGTTATTGTTGTGATTGTAGAGATGTTATTGTTGTGATTGTAGAGATGTTGTGACTTGCTTCCGTGCTTTGTCAACTACATTCACGTGTGTATTATTCCACATTCTTGTTGAGTCCCACCGCATAAACCGGACCAAAATTACCACAATCTACCACCTTTATTTGTAAATTTATACTATGTGGGGAGGAACATGTGTGCTTTGGTGTTTGTATACAGTTCTCTCTGCATGTAGCTAGATGATAATGTGTAAATTCATGATAGATGGTTTTTGTCGATTTACGCATTAATTGGTCGTTATTTCGTGTTGGTTCGTCTCGAAGTAGGTATTATTTTGCGCATTAACTAAAGTCCGCTGCATCAATTAAATTCATGATAGATGGTTTTTTTATCTAAATGAAAATTTCGGTGTTTAAATAGACTAATGGATTCTATTATGAAAGATTTCTTGTGGATAATGGTTGTACATATAACATGGTTGGGACAACCTTATCTTCTGGATTTCAAGCATCAACCCCGCCAATTAACTAGGAATCGTGACTATTAGTGTTTCATTTTCGAATAGTATTCGACTTCACTCTATTATTCTGACAAAATCAGGATTTGTCACTTTCTAGAGTCTCCATTACAAAGGTGGAGACTTCTCCAACATGAAGGTCGCGAGACTTCATGTAAGCACATAATTACAATATATAGATTATTATTCTAGAATTTTGAGTTTGACTAATTTCTATTTAATATTGTAATAGAGCGGAGGTGGGAGCGGATTGCTGCAAGAAGGCCCCAACGCGGATAAAACGCGATTTATCTGCGGGTGGAGGGGGTCCGGATAAGAAGCGGCCACTGTTTCGGCGAGGAAGGGAGCGGCTACATCAACGCGCCACCCCGCTCTTCTACTTCCTCACTGGGGCCATCCCGCAGTAATGCCGAGATCATGCGCCGACGCAGGAGGAGCTCGGCAGCTAGGAGGAGCCCCGAGGAGCAGGTCGCATTTATGAATGCGCAGATGACCCAACTTATGGAGATGATGGGCTCCTCTAGCCGTGACGATGCTCGGACGGCAGCCCGATCGATGCCCCTCCCCCACCCTCTTTATGATTGATTTATTTATGGTTTATGTATATATACCGAATATTTTGATTTTAGGATTTATATATTTATATTTCGGTTTGCTTTTTGAGTTGATTTGAATCGTTATATGTGATGTCTTGGTTGGTTAATTGTATATGATGCTGTTGGTTGGTTAAAAATGTGCCAGTTTGTCGATAACTTTAGTACAAAAAAAAAAAAAAATTATTTAAAAAAAAAAATCTACTGACGCTTTTACCGACGGATATTTCCGTCGGTAAATAAACATAAAAAAATTACAAAATTATTTTAAATTTACCGACGGAAAATTCCGTCGGTAAAAAAACGTAAAATTTATTTGAAAATTTATTTTAACTGTACCGACGGAAAATTCCGTCGGTAAAAAAATAAATAAATTATTTAAAAAATTATTTTAAATTTACCGATGGAATAATCCGTCGGTAAAAAAACAAAAAAATTATTTAAAAATTTATTTTTAATTTCCTCCCTCGAGCCGTAATATTCGGGACAAACTTCCGACGGTTATTTTCCGTTGGCAGAACCGTTCAGTAAAAGTTACCGACGGAATATTCCGTCGGTAATATTTACCGACAAAGCTTGACCCGACGCATTCAATCCGTCGATATTCCGTCGGTAACTTTTTTACCGACAGAATTAAGGGGTTTACCGACGGAATTTTCCGTCGGTGTACGGTGAATTTCTTGTAGTGTTAATTAGCACATGCAATCTAATGAGTCCCGTCTTAGATTTAGAGCAAAATATAAGTGTAGAAAATCATAACAAAGACTTTAATTTGCTTAAATAAATATCACACGAAAAATGGATCAATCTTAACATCTCCAAGTAGGACGGTATAACCATCAGACTATACACGTCAACCAAATAATTCATACACATAGGCCAAATAAACTATCACCAACTTTATATTCATAAGACATGATCATTATTAAGTCGATGTGAATTGTGTGGCAACAAGATTTTAGCCTACATTTGTTGTATTTAGAGATGGTAAATGGTTAGTACTTTCCATTTGATCAGTTCTGGAATTGACGGTATACGGTTTCCAAATTCTAATAGGAAAAGTAGCGATTCCGATTAATTATGAACCGGAGGTTTTATTCAGTTCTTGTTCCCAATTTTATATAATTCGAAAAAATGTTGGAACTTACAGTAATATAGTTCGCAACGGTTCTATAATTCCAATTGCTTCAAAAATCAATGGCATTTATTCTCGACCGTTGAATTTATAAGATGGTTGGAACGTCTGGTCTCGTTCAAAGTGTCCACCTACAATTTTAGGTGGCGTGAATGGCAAAAAGCGAATTGTAGGAAGTGTAATCGAGCACAGCCGCATGTATACGAGCTTAATTGAGTAAACAAGTTTTCAAAATACAGGAGAAAAATTTAATACCCTCCATTTCCTTAATACTTCATGCTTCCCGCTATTACTTTATTTTTCTTTTTAGTACGGACATGAAGATTAATAAATTTTAAGTGTATAGTAGTATTTTATAAATTTTAATTGTATTAAACAATTTTTTATGAATAGTTGGTGGAAATGAATGAAAATTCATTCAAATTTTATTAAGATATAGTTTAGACAATTTATTATTATCTTTTCCACATTATAATTGAAGAATAATTTAAAGTTTTAAAAAATTATAAATTATAAATTTTTGAGTTCAAAATGAACTGAATGTGTAAGAGAGATTTTTGGAGAGATGGTAGAAGAGAGAGAGAGACTCACTTCATTTTAGAATGTAGAGTTAATTTTGGCCATTTTAGGAAACATGACATTATACTGTGACAACCCAAAAAGAAATAAGACGCTAACGGCGGCGAAGAGATTAATATTTTTTTAGTTAAATATAGGAGTAATATATTACTAAAAAATTTCAATATTTCCTTAAGATAAATTTGATGAATAATAAAGAAGGTGCACTACAAAAAGAATTAATATGTCTAATAACGTCTTAAACAGAAACTGGGCGTGTCTCATTTTAGTTAAATGTCCACAATACATTGTATGAAACATGATTTTAATTCTTTTTTGGTTTTTTAATAATCTTATAAGTTTTTTGCAAAAATAAAATAAAATTATGTTGATTTGATTCTTTAAGTTTGTAGGTTGAGTGAAGATGTAACGCCCCACTTCATTTTTTATATTTAAAAATAACATAATAAATGAATAATTGGCATTTTGATTCATAAAATTCTTATTCTCAACTACACATAATATAAACATTAAATAAATTATAGTTAAATATTTTCATAAACTTCATTTAACATCATAAATAAAACACTTTCTATAGTAAACATTTTCATGAGAAACTATCAAATAACTTTCATTTTATTTCATAAAACATTTTCTTCGTAGACATTTACTTGAGCTATAAAAAGTCATTTCTTTTACTTTCATAAACATTTCTTATACATAAATTCTTGAGACCTCACTCCCATGGCATTAATTACTTTGTAGTGGTCGATCAACGTATTTCCTTGAGAACATGTAAGCATGTAGTGGCTATAGGCCAATTTTTCTGAAAACCCATAGATTCCGCCAAAAGAGACATTGAACTTATTGTGGTCCATACGCTCATTTCCTTTAAAAAACATATCATCACAGTATAACGGAGAGCCGAAAATAAAGTGGACTAACGATAGAGACGCAGAGAAGTATTATATTAATTCAAACCTTCCACAAATTTTATTGAAATTCAAAAATTATGTGCAAAATCTGATAACCCACAAAGTTTGTAGTATTTACAAGTTCTTAAGACTTAGAATCTCGCCACATAAGCCCTCACATGACACGTTTGTCGTCATGTCATATTCAATTTTTTCGTGTTAAATTCAATTTTAACCCAATATCTATCGCATAATTTTTTTAAAAAAAATTAAAAGTTCATGCATTTAAGGAAACATTTTAAAGTTCATGTACAAAACTAAAATTCTCTAAGTTGATATATTTAGAGGTTAATAACCCTTAATTCTATTATTGCATTATATTTATGTGTTTTTACATTTTTATAATTTAGCGAGTGAAGATCGAGAGAGGATCCTCTATCCCATTTTTGGGTATCCCATAGCGGCCCACCAATCACGCGGCGCCACGCGCACGTTGGCGCCATCAAATTATCACACACCTACACTTGTTCCCACCTTATTGGTGGGACACCCAATGGGACACCCATTGGGTTAGAGGATCTTCTCTCGTGAAGATCCTAGCCTTTTTATAAAAGTGACCATATACTAATATGAAACTGACCATAAGTTGGAAGTTGGAACAGCCAAAAAAGTGAATGATAAGGATTCCTTATCATTCACTTTTTTTGTCTATACTAATATATAAGTACTAATATTTTATTAAAGCATTACATCTCTATTTTTTTGATGTTTTAGTGCATGTAGAGGTTAGAGATTTAACTTTGATGTTAAAAAACCAAAAATAAGAAGTTATTCTTTCCTGCCACCAAATCACCCAAAAGTGCAAGAATTCCATGTGCTTATTTATTGCACGTTCGAGAATAAAATAAAGTACATGAATGCTAAAAAAGATCTCAAACAACTTGGATGCCTATTAAACTAGGGTTTATAATTAATGCAACTACAAATTGACAAATTTAAACATCTTTCTACGAGGTACTGCGTTTTTGCAGTAGCAGACACGTTGTTTGGCGTGCCAAATTCTTAAGGTTATTTTTTTCTTCATAATTTATAACGTGTTAAATTGTAACAAAATGGATTTTCATAATCTTTAATGTGATTTACAGACAACGGCATACTCAGATTCCAAATTTAGAGAGCCAAATATTAAATGCCTTTTTCTTTTTTATACAAAGTATTAGGAAAGTTCTTGATATAGTGAGTTTCTGTATTTTTTTTTTTAACAGATCTTAGAGTTTGAAACTTCCAATCTACAATTTATTTTGGTGAGAAAAATATTGAAAATTTAGAAAAAAAAGAAATTTGAAAATTCTAGCGGTGGGGCTATTTGCGACTATTACAATATGGGAACTCAGTTTTTCCAATCCTTCTCACCACAAAACATGATGAATATAATACGATATTACTCGATAAATAGTTTAGATAGTCGTTTGCGGGTTATTCTGACTCTGATATATCTATATATATATTATATATATAGGAGAATATTACTCAGATGAATAGTTTAGTGAGTCTATAAGCATATCTTCCTTCAATTTATCACATGTGCTTTTAGATCACCATCACATGATTCTTTTTGGCACATGTTACTTATGTCAATAACCTACAAATTATGCCTACAAACTTTATCACAAGATTTTGCAATCCCTTCTCTTTTCTTTTGGATAATGGAGAAAAATGAGAATTGTGTACAAGATCTCCTAAGAAAAACATTGAACGAGGATTGTAATTTGGAAAGATAGAATTTTATAATAAAGAAAATATTGAGTTTATATTGAATTGACGTTGTTCATATGTATGTTATGAATCACGAGTTTATATTCCTAAAATATGTAGAATCATCGTTATGTATAGTCATCAAATTAGATATTGTCGCATATAATCAAGAGTATATCCATTAATATGAATTAGGTGTTGGAATCTGTAATTTTAAATTAGAGGGAGCGAAATCAACCATCTTTAGGAGCAAAAGTATTTTTTTTTTCAAAAGTATATATATATATATATATATATATATATATATATATATATATATATATAAATGACAAATTGGCATAAATAGTTCCAATGTTTGCTACTTTGGATGAATTGGTCCATAATTTTTTTTTAGTTTTTGGTCCCAATGTTTGCTAATTTGGATAAATTGGTCATTCCGTTAAATTTTAAGTTAATTAAGTGTTAATCATAGGGGTATTTATGGAATAAAAATTAGTCAAAGACTAATTCATCTAATTTTTAAATTAAACTTGAATTTTTTTAATTTTTTTAATTTTTAAAATTATGATCTTTTTTGAAAACAAATATTTTTTTTTAAATGAATTTTTTCAACTAATTTTTTTTTCTTTTTTTTCAAATATTTTTTTGGTAAACAAAAAAAATTAATTAATAATAATTTTAGGAACCAATTCATCTAAATAATTTTTTGAATTACTTTTTTTTTCAAATTTCTTTATTTAAATAAAATTGAGTAAATTTAGATTAACTAATAATTTTGCGTTTCATGGTGAAGGGTGAGAGCCGGGTCAACACAATGGTTGGGGAATGTGTTATGCTCTTCGAGGAGAGGAGCAGCCGGGTCAACACAACGGGGTGTGAATGTGTTACTTAATCTAAATTTACTTAATTTTTATTTAAATAACACATTCTCCAACCGCTTGTATTGCCCGCTCCCTCCTTCACCGTCAAACGCAAAATTATTAGTTAATCTAAATTTACTTAATTTTTATTTAAATAAAAAAATTGGAAAAAATAATATAGATAAATTGGTCCCTAGAATTATTATTAATTGATTTTTTTCGTTTACCAAAAAAAATTATTTTGAAAAAAAAAAAAAATTTGTTGAAAAAATTAATTTTTAAAAAATTATTTGAAAAATTAATTTGTTTTTCAAAAAGATCATAATTAAAAAAAATTCAAGTTTAATTTAAAAATTGGATGTAATTGGTCCTCAAACTTTTATTCCATAAATACCCCTATGATTAACACTTAATTAACTTAAAATTTAACAGAAGACAATTTTTTTCCAAATTAAGAAATATCGTGACCAATAAACTAAAAAAAAAGATAGTGACCAATTCATCCAAAGTGATCAAACATGTACCATTTATACAAATATACTACAAATAATTGTAAGTGTACCCAGTGAAAGGATTATGGGACAATAGTTATCGATTGACTGCCGATGGCAACTGCATCGTACATTTTTTACAGACTATTGACTGCCACGTTGTCGCCAAATATAACGACAATTCGACAAACATCAACTGTCTTTAAATGCATTATTTTATGAAGCATTTGCACTACTAGCCAAAATATCTTTTATTGATTCCCATGTGACGTAGCATTGGTGGTGCAGGGCTACCGTAACTCATGAGTCGCAGCTCAATTCCCATCAAGTACCGCGCTTATGCGATTTGGCTTGTCAACTCCGTCACATTAAGGGTGGCTTAACTTCTCCTGTGCTAGTTTCGGGGTTATTGCACAAGGAGCGTGGTTTACCCAATGCGCACTGAAAGGTACGCTGCGGCCCACTAATAAAAAAAAAAACGACCTTATATTGAAAATAATTCTAGCCCTACGCTATAATAAAATGCAATTATAGCCATTCGATAATATTATACTAACTCCGGCCCCATTATTAATGCCCCACTTCGCTTTTTTATTTGGGTCCATTATTTATTTTCCATACCAAATAAGGAAATAAATGAGTGGACCATAATCAATCTAAGTAAGTGGACCCCATCCCTTTATACTTTTACACCACAACTTTACACCTTTACCTCCATTATCTTAATTAGTCGCGCCTCAATCCCACCTTACATAACAACTTGAACGTAGGAATATTCATCAACTAATTCATCATCCCCCCTCCCGGCCCCACCATGTCTCCCTCGGTAACGCTTCTCTCTCCACCCACTTTTATTTATCGCTCCTACCATCATTTATCGCTTCTGCCCGCATCACGCCTCCCTACCATCATTTATCGCTTTCTTTGCTCCATCTACTTTTATTTTCCAGCAAATAGTGATCAATCATTAGAAAATTGTACTAATGGATATATTTGTTTAACTTTGGTGGATGACTATATTTACACTTATTTTAAATAGTTTTATATCAACGGCGAATCCCATAGGCTAAGACATCGCATGCTTTAAGGCGACGTGACCAATTGTCGATGGATGACATCCGTTGGTAAAATTTACGGACGGCAACACATCGGTAATAATAGTAGCAGATTGTCTCGTCGATGACGCTATCCAACAGCTTATCGTCAGTAAAATCGATCAATGAACATCATTTTGTCGGCATAAATTTATCGTACACCTCTGTAGCAGTAGCTCGTTTTACATCAACAATATGTTGGTGAGCGTTTCATGGATGAGAATATCAAGATTACCAATGAAAATTCCTATCGGCGGATGTTGGTGTTTTTTTGTTGTGTTTATACTCTATGAATTATCTTATCATGAAAAAAAGTTTGACAAGTAAAATCAAACTTTGACAAGTTTATTGGATTATATTTCAGTCTTTTTTATTTTATTTTATAATGATCAATTTAACCATACCTTTGACAATTGAGTAAAATTTGGACAGCATATATCTTATGTTACGTTCAGTCTCTCTCTCTTTTAAATTATATTGTGAACTTCAATTTTTGTACTTTTATTTCTTGAATCTTCATTTATGTTTCTTGTACTTCTATTATTTTTTCACCCGCAATTTAGGTACTTTATGCTTTAATTTTTCTTGTTCAACACATGACAATGTTTGGCATGGATGGTGATTGTTACCAATTTGATTACCGCAACATATATTTTAATCACGTGTTAATTATGCTAATAAAACTGTGTCACGTGCTTGAGATATGACATTGAATTTGTATTGCTAATTTGCTATCTTCCTGCCCAATACATTTAAAACTTAATTTTAATGAGTTTGGGTTCTCTTTTCCTAAATTCATCAACTTCGATTTACAGTTCGATCCACTTCTTTTCGATTAATTTGATTTTGTCGGACCAAAATTCAAAGGAACAACTCTTTATTTTCTGAATTATAATCTCAACCTTTTCGTACAACCGTTGCACAAGCTCATGTTTATGAATATTACTCTGACGTTTTTGAAAAATAAAATAACAAATATACATTTAGACTATAGTGTAACAAAACCTATCATGAGAGAAATTCAAACTATTAGGGTGTCCACAGCTGGAAGAAAATCCAATTTTTGAAGGCTGGGAAGTTGTTTCAATTTGCGACCATGGCTAATAACACCCAACTTCATCACTTGAAAGTTGGTTTCCGGTTAATAGTTTTAGCTCACCATCAATTGGAGTTTTGTTCTTTTTTTTCTTTGTTTGACATAAACACGTAGGCTTCTTTTCATGATAGCCGTTGGTGGTTGGTTTTTTACGGGTTGTATATAATTAAATATACACTATTAAGTTGTTTAAATTTTAATTAAAAATACGTAATTAATCATATAGAGATATATAAAAAATATAAAAAATATTGTATATTTTAGTGGGATCCAATTGAAAGTTGGAAGTTGGATTATTATTATAGAAAGAGTAAAAAAAAGTTTTTTTTAGTAAATTTTACATATTTAACTAAGAAATTGTAACCAAAAAACTTTCATTAATGTAAGAAATACAATTAAATTATGTCGAATGTTACATATTTAATAAAATTTAATATTAATATGATAACTAGAAACATGCATTTGCGTCCATAACTTTATAAAGAAAAATATGAACTATAATTTTCTAGAAATTAGAAAAAAATGCAACCGTATGTTGGGATAAGATCCAAGATGATACGATTTGAAGATTCCAAAACCCTAGCCGAATGATGAACCTTCAATATTGTAATAGCTTAGTTGAGTTCAGCTTGTTAGGAACTCGGAAGGCTAGAATTCTGAGGTTTGTCGCAGTTCGGTGCAGAGAAGATTCCGCGACTCGCCGAAGAACTCAATATCGATGAAGTCGGCTGGACGACTATCGACCAACCTAATCCAGCTAAAGGAATTCGAGCCTGCGTATTGAATTGATCAAACGAATGTCAATAGAGGATACATCAGTGAAGGTCCGATGATTCGTGAGGAAGTCAACTCATCGTACCTTGGAGTTTGAATAAGCCTCCGCCTACTCTCATAAACTCGACCAATAAGGAGCCCAGGAAACGTCCTACCGCTTTCTGCCCATAAAGTCAGTGCTCCGAGACTCAAAAGAGAAAATTCTCTGCAAGATATCTCTACAACAACGTTCAAATTAATATAGTCGTTTTCCTTGTCTTATTCACACGTATCTTGAATCCCTCCAACGGATCTATTCACAAATCTAAGACTATAAATAGAGAAGAGTCTTCATACGGAAAGATACCGGGAACACAAGCTTTCAAGCGATCATACTCTAGCCAACGCAAAGCCAAACACATCGAAGAACTTGTTCATTTGAAGATCATTTTAGTTCTTCTCTCTCAGAGATCCCGAGTTCCCCTTCTCTATCTAAGCGTGCTTTCATTGTAATATCAATAGCTTAGAACTTCGAAGGAGTTCATCTTTTTAAACCCGTTCTTATTGTAAGAACTCCTTCATTGTTGGAGAAACTCCAACCTTCAAGGCGTGGAGAATTGGGGCCAAGTCACTCACGACTATAAGTAGATATCTCTGTCCCGCGCATAGACGATCGAGACTCGCTCAAAGCATAAGCAAACAAGAACGAATTTGTCCTTGCGGACATGTATCGATCGGACTTGCTCAAGAAAATTAAGACAAGAACTCCCCAGCTTCGTCAGACAAATCGAACGTAGGGACCCAAGGGTGGTCCTAACCACTTTAAAATCGCCAGTGTTGACTGTTAACCGTTGATTAATTACTATCTCATTTTGCATAAACTGAAGCTTTAATCAAACAACGTGAAACGCTTTTCAATCAAACAATTATATTAGGCCTACACTTCCGCACACAACTTCTCGCACGAACCACCGTTCACCGACATAAGCCGCAAACCGTACTCGCAGAAGAATCTCTCCCTACGCGATCTGTAGAAAGCATATTCAAGACCGACTAGCTCGGTGAGCATTCTTCAGTGACTGACTTTCGCGTTTTGAGTTTAAACTTGCATTCAGTGATTCATCCCCCTACACTGAAGCTTATCTCTCGACCAACAATCGTACGTAGCGGTGTTCTTGTGATCATCGTTATCCGATTATCGGGTCTAACTCGAACGTATCCTCGAAAATCCGCCCCTCCGCACAGATTGCTCCTTCTTAGCATCCTATACCATATTTTTTCAACATGTCTAATATTTTAGGTATAAGGACGGGTACCCATGTTTTCAATGAAAACTATGCGGCATGGCGGTGAGGGACGGAGGCACTTCTTAACATCGCCTGCATGAAGTTACGCATGACGGCATATCCTGAGAGAAATGACCTATTGTTCCCATAGTTGAAAGTGTCGTGCTTGTAGTAGAGGGAGCAAGAGGTGTCGAACCGGCCCAAAGGTTCCAAAGGACAAGAGCCTCTTCACATTTAAAGAGAGAAAGGCGCACAACTCGACCGAGTCGTGACGCAATGCGATAACTACGACTCTCGCGATTCATATCTCGAGAAGGGTGCACGACCGCAAGACAACAAAGGAGCTATGGGATGCTCTCGCTGTATATGCCAAGGAACTCCAAATATCAAAGAAAACAAACAGAGTTAGAGTTGCAGTAAACTGAAGCATTTACCGTGCCTGTCCAGGAGTTCATCACTGATGATTTCAGCTACGATTTGCAAATCAAATCAATATCATCAACTGACCTGGGGAGAACATTTAACAAGAAGGAGACCAACACAAAGATATTAAGTGGCTCTTAGAAGCAGCCAAAGTGGTACTTTTTGCTACATGTTTAAGAAGAATCGACTTTAAATCTGTTACTTCTCGAATACATATTTTCGTAACTAAAGGCATGTGGGAGTTTCAGAAGCTTAATCTCCCACACACCCTGTGCCGGCTGAGACCGAAGTGCCAATAAATCATGCTTACAAGGTATCACCAAGCACAATTTATAAGTCCCTCAACCACAAGTCACAATTCTAAAGCTCGTGAATAATACCAACCGCCGACAACTCGGCCGAGAAAGTACGCTCCCTCAAGGTAAAATACCGTAAGGAGAAGGACAAATTTTGAAGGATGAAGACGACAAAGGCTTTCTTGTAAGCCATCAAGGTAAGAGAGAGAATGCTCATTCGAAAAATGAATTTAAATCTCTACCCTCGAATGCAGAATACCGAGGTCAGTCTCCGTTGACATAACGAGACACCTAAAAGGGAAGGCACGAGCTCAAAAGATGCCATAATCGGAAGCAGCTGTGACATTACCAATACGAATGTCCGTCCAACTCTCGACCGCAAAGAGCTAAACGGGCAAGCCAGGCGCGATATATTTGTCGAAGAGGCAAGCCTACATCGCTGTGAGTTATCCGACTGCGCTCGGCTGATGCAGTAACTATTCATGTAATCATCTCCATGATGACGCTGCTGTCATTGGAATGAAGCAGAGGACACCGAATCAAGCGTCTTGCATGGCCGAGAATAGCCGAGGTAAATTCTAACCTTAATATATGCCCCTTTTCACCATGCACACACGACATAAGCTCTATTAGCAGTGAACATCTAGCTACGGTTCTCGCATATGAGGATTCCGCTGAGGAACAGCATCCGCATGAGCCAACACTTCAAGAAGACACCAGAGCTCGGAACTTCGAAAATTGAGAATCGTAGACTTTCAACGAGAAGTCGTGACTCTACCGAGTCTAAAGGGGACTTGTGATGAGAGCCATAAGGAAGAGTTTAACCTCTTCCGATAACCAAGTCTCAATAGCAACAATGATAGATATCGCAGTATTTCGACTAAGGCGACATCCACGAAGGAAGGACTCGGGTTATACCTCCATTAAGCAACTACCTCAGCCGTAAAAGCTTAGGATCACCGCTTGAGCAGGTTCGTTAAAGGGGTAACTCAAAGATGCTTAACCTTCAAACCTCAGCTAAGAATAAAAATGTAAAAATAAATGCACCTCAACCCAACAATAAGAAGACGACCCATAGTTCTGAATCCCAAAAACAACCATATCCAACCTGTGGGGAACCAATACGGCCAAAGTGGGCCGAACAGGATGGCTTCAACTCAATGGACTCCATCCAAATTTCAATATGAGCGCTGGTATTATTGTGAGCCAAGAGTCAAGAGCCCAAAGGTTCGAAGATAGAAGAAAGTCGAACCTCGGGAAAGAACGTAAAGTCAAGCATCTCCGAGTCTCCGGGCAGAGATCACCGATGTAGGGCAAGCGAATATATAAAACCAATCAGTGGTTGTTAGCAAAGGCGCATAGCTAGGAAATTGAGCTAAATGGGGCAAAATTTATCTAGTTTCTAATTTATACTTACTCTTTATGACTTATTTAAGTTAGATTATATTCTTTCTTTCATTTAATAACTCATATATTTTTTATATTCATTCGAAAAACATAGTAATAATAATCCTATTTTGACATCACTATAAATTTAGTTAAGAGAAAATTAAGAATAATACGACTATCTAATGATGGAGCCACGAAAAGTATTATGATTTGCATGTAATCACAAGATTACCGTTTCCCGTCGCTTATCAACCTCGAGCGCCAATACCGTCCAGTGTCAACGCCTAGCTCGGTACAAAGCTGGGTAGGTGGTGTTCACAAGCGCTTGGAAGCTCTCATCCAAATTACGGCCGAGGCCTCACGGCGGATATAGATAGGAAATATTTTATTATGTGATGTCGTCATCAAAGTTGTTATTTATAATCGGGTAAAAATGGGGCCACCCAAAAGATTTTAAATTGAAAAACATATTTAGATTATTAAATATATTAATAAATTTTATAATTAATTGAAATTACGTGAAATGCACCCCTAACAAATTTTCAATTCTACTGGGGGCATTAGCCCCCACCGCCCCTCACGCTACGCCACCGGTTATTGACGTAATGCCTGGATTCAAAATTCCACTAACATCTAAGGACCCAAAGTGGGTACCGGATCTCGTTTTGCTTTGGCAAGCCGCTAAAAGACCACTCGGAGTCTGTGAGACAAATGCATGCTCAATACACACGACGCATCAAAAGAGATCTCATTGTCTGACTCAACTATGTTCTCGCAAGAAGGAGCCGTGTAACCGAATTTGGTGACAACCTCCAAAGGATATACAAGGGGATGCGAAACACTAAAGATAGGAACCGCAATGAGCTTCCTGTAGAGTATCACGTGGTCGGAGCGACTTCAACATAATCTCCTTCGTAATATCAACTCAGTGATAACTCTAACAGAGCGTACTCTCGACGCATGTTTTTGGGCGATGTTCTCGACAAATCTACATGTGAAAAACTCGGTGTTATCGGGATCTTGAGATGAAATATCTACTATGCAGTGCGGAATACCACTAACTCGGAACACACGAAGTCGATGATAAACAGTAGCAATGTGGCCGCGGTACGTAAGATTAAACCATCTCGAACTTCAAGACAATGAACAATCTAGCAGTGGATGTTAAAGTCAATTGGGATTGCCCAACAAAGTTTTCAAGAGACACAAGAACTATGAAGCATGCTTGCAAGCGGGAAGCAAATAAATGAAGCAATCCACCTATTCCGTTACCTTCTACCGATGGGATCCTTCCGCCTCCCCACACGGATTTATATTCGGGGCTACCACATCCAAATGACGCATCGTATAGAAAAGAACTGTGCTCTTGTAGTTAGTTCACTTAACTATTCAAGCATATACATGAGTGATTTTCATCGCCAACAAATTTGACGCCATATCCGAACCGCCTAACCGCTGAAACGACTAAGTCATTTAGAATCAGATACATGATTCAAAAATACGCCGAGACCGTGAAATAGTAGAAAGGCTTCGAACTCACTGATGAAAGACTACCGCTGGAGCCGAAGGAATTCAACACGAGACCTCAACGGCACGCACACCTTGGAAGGGATAATCTGAGGTCTAGGAATCAATACCTTCCTCCTTCAGTAGGTTGAAATAGGCTTTCCGATTTGTTGCTCGTGTGTCGAGATCTTTCCCCGATTCCGTTGCCTACTACTTTTCTCCCTCTCGGTGGTCGAGAACCGGAGAAAATACGATTGCCTTCTCTACATACTCACGCATAGCGTCAATAATTGTTTGAATATGCTGTGTTCTGCTTCAATGTAATTAATATATATAAATCCTCCAAAAAGCCAATATAATATTAATATATTTGTAGAGTTCACTAATTTAATTATATTTCTAATGGGCTTCACATAATTAGCCCATAATATAATTAATTAATTCCATCAAGCATTAATATTTATCAATTAATTGGGCCCAACCAATTACTTCCGTGATAAATAACATTATTAACTAATGTAAAAATACATTAATCCATTAATAATGATTTCTCGGGACACAAATAAATAACTAGGCAACTAATTGGGAGCCACATCGTGTGATCCAATACAAGAAATAAATCCGAGCCTCAAATTAATTAATTATCCATGCCAATTTGCAGCCAGACAAAATTAATTAACTAAACACAGTATTCATTCCACTTGAGAGGAACACGTATGATTTTTACCCCTTTATCCCAAACAGCAAAAGTGGTCATATTTTTAATTTAATCGATCTCCGTATTTAAGATAGAAATATCCGTTAATTAATTAAGCCTACTAACAACTTAAATTAATTAACATCTTATATTCGGAGCAAGCACTCACTGACCCTTATTAACATACTCCGAACTTAATCAACCGGTCAAGTTTAGTGTGCTAATCCTTTCGAGTTCCTCAGGGATATTATCAACCTATTTTAATAGATACTGGCCGTAAAGATACGTACAACCACCAGCCAAATAACTACTAACACCTGGGATACGTAGATCCGATCGCTACGACGTTCACCATAGTAGGTCAAAGTGATAGATATTCAAATGTACTCACCGTCTTACCAAACTTAAGACTCGCCTAAGTCACCGAGATCTCGGGTTCTCTACTAAGCGTTAGTTAGGAGAACACATCTCACCGTGATCCATCAATAATTCACCTAACAGGACTGTAAGAAAGACAAGCAACCTAAGACAAGCCACTTCTTTATCTAAACCTAGCCTAAACCGACAACTTATCCTTAAGTTGTCTCACCGTGATAACCGTTTATATCTCGTCAGCTCAACCACTCTCCAGGTTTTTCCCTCGTGATACCCGACACACCACACAAATCTAACTTTTATACAAGATAAATGATAACATGCGCAAATATATATTTATCGATAGGAGAATAAAATAGTGGTAGGGACAAAACACATCAGTATACAAGCATAAAATTTGCTTCGCATACAAAATCCCAACAATTCCTCCCACTTATACTAAAGTAAACTTTAAGGATACAACGCAATGTGGGCCTCAGTACATCGGATACGAGTCGCAGATGATACTGCCACCTGTTTGGTTAAAAGAAAATTGGGGGAAATCATAGTAGTACTATGGAATTGAAGATCCCAAAACCTAGCCGATATCGCAGATTACCAATGCTAGGATTGTGGGCCAAGCATAAAGCGACTTCTGATATACGGGATTGCTATTTCGTCTAAGTCCTCGTACGGGTAGTTGTTGAACCGATCTTTCCGTCGAAGATACTTTTCGTAACCCCACGTCATCGTTGTAATCGCTTGTGTTCTTCGCCGGCCACCGATCTTTCACTTAGTCGAAGACAACGCATCACCGACAAATCATCGCAGAGGAAGACTACTCCCAGCTCGATGCTACCACGCCAGAAGAACGTAAAATGCTACGCACTCTTCGTTAGCCGTCAAATGACCTACTCCAAGATGCCCCGTCACCGACTCACCAAGAAGACAGAGACTTTTCGCCCATCAGATCCTACTGAAAAGCGACCCACCTATTCAAGTCAAGCTTCGAAAAGTTCAACAGAAGACATACGAGGTTGCCGAACTGGCCAACTCCGACATTCTCACCAACTAC